>JZKD02S0152225.1:102299-125704 GCA_000966675.3 Picea glauca | reverse complement strand
TCTTTCTAGTTTGTGTCTGATGCTACATGAACTTATCATTCAGTGATAGATCTATTTTCAAGCTAATGTCAATAGAGTAGGAAGTGGTCGTATCTTGATTTGTCCACAGACCTCAGCGAGGAGCAAAGGATTGGAGCGCAACTCGGAGCATGCAGGGACAAACGTCGGTTAAAAGGTACTTATAACATCCTTCCTTCTCATGCATTAGGCTTAGATAGATTCAAAAGAAATTCAGTGTCCATGATAAGCACTTTTCTGTCTAGGGTTAAGGTCAAGCCTTAGAGGTCGATCTACTTGTCCGCAGGCAGAATTTTCCTACAACAAAGTGAACCTAGGGTTTTGACACCTAGGGTTTTCGATCTAGGGTTTTGACACCTAGACTTTGGTCATGTAAGATATAAATAAAGGTTTGTAAGACCTGGGAGGGTTCGTTCTAAGTTGGTTCTAGTTTGGATGTGTTCACTGTTGGTTATTGTTGATTATTGTTGTTGAGAACAATATTGAGTCTGTATTGTAAGATCTTCAGATGGGTGCGAAGATCAACCCTAAAACTGGGTGCATAGAGAGGGAAGAGAAAGAGAGGAAGAGAGAGATATACGCAGCTAAGTGCGCAGATACAACTATATGTTTTCATATAATATATCAAGAAACATAGTTCTGTGGACGTAGCCCTAGGGAGAGGGTGAATCATGTATATCTTGTTGTTTTGTGTGATTGATGTTGTGTTATTCATTATCTTTTATATTGTATTGCATTGTTGTGTTAGATTAGAGATATAACTTCGTGAAGTGAGCATAATAGTCATAAAGAATATCTCGATTGCTGTGTGTTGTTGTCCTGGATTCACTTTTCATTTCTTCTGGTTGTAGACACCTGTGTCTTGCAACCCCCTATTACTACTTTGGGTGATACTGAATCTTCTTCATAGGTGTTGCCTAAAGGGCTAGTAGTTAGGGATTGTTGGTGCATCGTTAGAGCCGAACCATGGTTCTACCGCTGTGCCAACAGGTTCCGAGATTTATAGTCTCATACATGGGACACAAGCTCCATGTCTTTGTGTTTGTTGACCCCTTAAATATTTCCCTTAAGTCAAATAGTTTTTCCATATTGGATACCCCTTTAGGTATCATATGAGGCTTTGGTTTGTTACTAGAGTGATCTGTTTCCCATATTTGTTCTTGGGGGTTGGGATCTACTAGTTGTTATTGGAAGACTTCATCGTCAATAGCCGGGTCTTTGAAAATTTCCTGATTGGTTAGGAAGTTTATGATCTGTTCATCTCCTTCAAAGAACTTCCAATTAGAAATATTGTTGGGTATTGATGGTTTGTAGAGTAGTTCCACAGTGATATTGGAGGCTTCATAGTCTTCTAGAGGGGATAGCCTCGACGCAAAAGTGGATAAGGAATCAGTAAGAGTATTCTTTGTTCTCGGGATCATTGTAACATTGAAGGCTTCAAAATGTTTGATTAGCCTGTGTACTTCCTGTTGATAATTCCTCAGGTGGGGAGAGTTGCAATGTATGGTATTGTTTACTTTCATAATGATAATCTTAGAGTTCGCTAAAACCTTTATTTCTTTAATGTTTAATTCTATGGTTTTCTTTATCCCTTGCACTAAAGCTTCATACTCGGTGGTGTTATTAGTGCATTCAAATTCTAGTATGCAAGACAGAAAATTTCGTTTACCTTTTGGATCAATGAGGATACACCCTGCCCCTGACCCTTATTGTGATTTAGACCCATCAAAGTACAATGTCCATACTTGCGAGCGAGAATCATCAACTTTTCCATGCTTACCACTTTCCTCCTTTCCTCCTATCTGCTCTGTGGTTTTGAATAGAGGTTCTTGACAGAAGAGGATTTATTCTGCCGTCGTCAGCAAATTTTCTTGAAAAGTCATTTCGGAGTTTTGAATGAGAGGGAGATCAGATGAGAGGGGGGAGAAATTCCCAAAATCAGAGTCATAGGAATAATTTCCTAGCATGGGGAAATCTGTCGATGAGGGTTCATTGAGGGTTTCTAGGTCGGCGATGACATGTTTTAGATATCTTTCCCTATCGATCCTAATCATATTCATGTGTATCATTAATGGCAACCAAAGGTGATCCTAGTATGTACTAAAGTATCCTTTTAACTTCTCATACCAATCTTGAATAAGTAGCAATCCACAATCTTCTGGGATATCTACTACAATGATGTCAATCACCTGAACAAATTTCAGGTGTGTCCCCATTCTAATCATGACATCTTTGAGCTCTCACATAACCTTCACCTGGGTTTTGTCTAGTTGTATCACATGTTTATCAATTTTGAGAGGGTATGCATTTAATTTATTGCATATAGACAATGGAATAACATTAGAGGATTCCCTTGAGTCGACCAAACAATTATGGAGGTTTCTGTTGAAGACTTCAAATGTCAAGAGGAACGGTGGGACAAAAGAATTTCCTTTTTTATCTTCAGAGAAAAAGTTTACAGTTGGCTTCCTTCCTAGATATGTGAGGGCTAGATTTTATCCTTGGTCAATTATTTTTACATGATTTTCTATTGAATTTAAAGCTTGTAACAAGAAATCCTTTTGCTGGGGGATTCTACAGATGTCCATGACCGATATATTTGCCTTCAATTTTTTAAAATCTTCTACTATGTTTTAGTCTAGCTTGGGTGATTCTAGTGTATGGATGTTTATAGTATTTCTTCGGGAGACAAAAGTTTCTTTAGGGTGATCGAACATTGGATTTCCTCCTGATGTTTGGGAAACAATAAGGTTGTTTGAGACAGGCTGACCCCTACTTCACATTTTCACAATCAAGACCTCAGCGGGTGGCTCTTTAACCTCAAATAGGTCATTGGAAGGCATTGGTAGGTCAGGGTACCATATCAACATGGTTGTTTCTTCTGGTGGATCAAATTCTTCCTGATCAACAATATTCATAGCTGAGCCACTTGATTGTTCAGTAATGTAAACCTCATCTAGAAACCGGTTGGCCATAAAATTCATGGCATGCACCCATTGTGGGTAGTCTCTTTAAGGATGTTTCTCTTGGTGATAGGTACAGAAAGAGTCAGATGATACATTTCCCAGATCGATGTTTAAGTTGGCTGGGGGAGGGTCAATTGGTCTGAACAGTGGATTTCTTTTAAAAAAGGGTTTATATGGCCTTTGACCTTGGTTTCCTTCCCCTTCACTTCTTTTCATGTCTATGATTTTGTTTGACAACTTCTTTACCATTCATTGTAGGTCTTCTATATCTCCACTTCCCTTTTTGGGACCTTTTTATATTTGATTCATCGGGGAAGTGGTCAACAAGAGTCCTCTCCTTGGTGGGGGTTAAACTTCCTTCTTAAATAATGAGACCTGGCCCTCTTTAAATCCCTTCGTTTGGAATTCTATGGTTTTGGATTCCTCAAAATTTTATGCCAAGGTTGTTTTGGCAACCCTTTTTACAAACATGGAAATGGAAGTAGGGAGAGCATTAACGTACACTTTGATTTGCAACTCCTAAGTGGGTTTAGCTTAGGGATTAAATTTGTTAAGGATAGTGGTGAATTGTTGATAAAAATCTTTAACATTCTCCTTTCAACTCATGGTGGCAGCGATGTAACACACCCACTACAACATAATAAATTTTTCACCTTTTTCTCGAGGGACAAAATCCACAAAGTCCTATGGGGGCTTAGTGTAGGCTATCTCTTCCCTTTTTCCACCTCCATGTG
Source organism: Picea glauca (assembly GCA_000966675.3). Classification (NCBI taxonomy): domain Eukaryota; kingdom Viridiplantae; phylum Streptophyta; class Pinopsida; order Pinales; family Pinaceae; genus Picea; species Picea glauca. The sequence continues at coordinate 121,986 of JZKD02S0152225.1, read as the reverse complement.
ATCGTCGGTTATGAACACCGGCCAAACAACTAGGAACCTTTTTGAATTTTGCGACTCAATGATATAAGCGAGTCGAGTCTTTCGACTTTGCAAACCCTGAAATGTTGAAATGCCAAAAAGACTTCGATAGGCAATTAGCCCCCTGGGCTATGCCTTGGCCCGTATGACCACTTCTCATAAGACCACAGTCTTATTCTCTTCAGGACTTATCAATACAAGAGCCCGACCTCTTGTCAACGGGACTCCTGAATTCCCAATTTCCAATTTCTCGAAATGGCCTTTGTCACATTAGCCCTCCTGGCTATGCCCTGATCCAGGTGACCACTCCTCATAAGACTTACATCCTATTTATTTCTGGATTTATCAATATGAGAGCCTGACCTCTTGTCAACGGGACTCCCGAATTCTCGATTTTTGAAATCCCAATGGACTCTTCGTTTCAGAATTTTCCCCAAAATCCTAGATTGCTGCCACATGTCCTCCCTCGGATGGACGGTCCAGATCGTTTCGGGACTTCGCTAGGTGTGAAGTCAAAATGATCACCTTCCTCTTTTGTTTCCCAATGTTTGAATCCCCGAAATGGGTGATCTCGCAACACGTGTCCTCCCTTAATCGAATGATCTATATCTATTTCAGGACTTCCTCCATGGAGTGTCCCAATCTCTTGTCCTCGAGACCTCCAAAATCCCAAAGTTTGAAATCCTGAAATGGGTGATATCGTGACACATGTCCTCCCTTAATCGAATGATCCAGATCTATTTTGGGACTTCCACCATGGAGTGTCCCAATCTCTTGTCCTCAAGACCTCTAAAATATCTAAGTTCGAAATCCCAATACCAACTCCTCTTTCGGGACTTTCGCCTCTGTTCACGAAGGCTTAACCCTCATGCATCTTCTGACAGATCCAACGGCTGTTGGTTTTTCTAACTAAGATCTGATGGTTCAGATATTTCCCGCACTATGCACTCTCCTGCTGCTCCCTGGACGTGGAAAACCAACGATCCAGATCTCTTCCTTTCTACCACAGAGTGCATCGGGGTTTCGGGTACCAAGATTTCACGACTCGCGATGACCAAGGTTCTTGCCCTTTGATTCCCCGAGTGACAAAACGCTCAAATGATTATTGTCCACTACGTGCCCTTATAAAAGGATGGTCCAGATACTCCCACGGACCTTGGGGATCTACGGTCTTGATTTCTTCGCTACTTACGAAGATAAAATAAAAGGGTTGAGGCATTTAACACCCTCGTTTCTTCCTCCAATCTAATGGTCGTGACTGACCTCATATCTTCCGACAGGATCTCATCCGTCAATCGTTACTTATCCACCCACTGCCATTTCGCGATTTCACAAATTGGGGTTTTGATACTTGCGAGTACGAGAGGGCTCGCACTTGGATACCTCGGGTGTCAAAATGCCAAAATATCAGTATTTGAAGAGGATCATTCTTTCTCGTGCAGAATTTCTAAGACTTGCGCCTTCAAATCCTTTTTTAGGTTCTTGGTAAGCTTTCCAAGAAGGGTGTCTCTATGGGGAGATCTATCCAGGGTATTACCTGAGATAGATAAGAGTATAGATTTCCTGAGAATAGACTTGAAGTCTGAATTAAATCGGTATACATATAAATAGCGATTTATAAAACATAAGCCATACGTAGTATTTCCATTATAAGCATGCAACCACCATTTCTCGTCAAAACACCACACAGACAGTCTTATACTGAAACCATTTATAATTGCACAGACTATGATCATAAATGTCAGAATATACATTTCAAGATGCAAGATGTAAAACACTTATCAGAAATAACACCAGATGTGTTTGCAACTATTGAGAGGGGTGCTCGTTTCCACCCAACCATAGGCTCAGCGACTCCCAACGGATTTACCACTAGCCACCCCTAAGCTGAGACAACGATGCTATGAGACTGAGTCTCTATTTTCCAGTGACTGAGAATGAAGGTTACTCTCCTTCTTATATGCTATCACTCACTCTGTATTTTTCCAGAGTTCTCCTTTTTCCTCTTTCCCTCACGTCTGCCCCCCTTGATCGCAGACTCTTTCTGCCTTTTCTCCTTTCAGCAAGGTTGCGTGTGGCATGATATTCCTCGCGGTGGCCAGGTCCAAGGACTCGATGGATGGGCGGTTCACCCCCATCCCTCATTATTCACGAGGAGCCATTTACCTACTAACCTGGCGAGTCATTTAATTTGGGGCCAGCGAGCCGCTCTTGGTTCTCCAAGCCAATGAAGTCCAAATACGATATTGGTTTTGGTGGAAGTTAATGCTACCATTCCAGGTACCTTCCACCACCTTTCTCCAGCCATCGTGGTCTCTTTTTCAGCACATCCCCTCTCAATAGTCCTGCAATATATATATTCATAATATTATTCACATTCATCGACCTTTTTCACAAGGTCCATTCACATCACACATTCATATTTCTAAGTTTTGCACAATACTTGGCCAGTATAGTTATTTTTACAGACTGGGGGAAACAAGGTGTTACAGGCAAACAACTCAGCCATCAAAGCTCCTGTAATGGTTTCTTCTGCAAATTTATCTAAGAAATCCTTCTGAAAATTTGTCCAACTAGTTATGGACCCTACAAGTAAGTTGAAATACCACGTGGAGGCCGAATTTTAAAAAATATAAGGGAAAATCCTACATACTACTTCTTCAAGTTGGAAATTCATTAGTCTAATAGCTAGTATGAGCTTTTTGATGTGGTCTTTAGGCAATCCCAAGGTTTCAGGGTCAAATTTAGGGAGTAATTTTTTAGGGTGTCGGGGCAAGTTATGTACTCATCCGAGGATGGCCAGAGCATCTCTGGCCAACCAAGGTTGATTATTATGAGATGGGTTTCCTCGTTATTCATTATGATCAGTTTTATCTTCCATGTCGTCCGACTCCGAAACTGAGCGTTCTGAGTTAAACCCTTCCTCTTCAGAAAAATCGTCGGGCTCAGAGCAATTACCGACTGGTATTTTGGGGATTATATTAAGGGGATGTTCAATTTTGGTGAGGGATAAATTTATTAGGTCTTCTACTATGTGAACAAAAACCTAGTCGAGGGTGTCAATCACTGGTCTGCTTACTTGTTTTCTATGATGAACTAACAGAGCTAAGGGTAGTGCTCCAATTTTTCGAGCATAAGATCTTGTGATTCTTCTGAACTTGTTCAACTCCTCGTGGGGAAGAGCGTAAGGTATTTTAGGGAATAAATGTTCTTCCTCTTCTTGGGGCGATTTACTCATTTCAGGAGTACTCAATGTGTGTGGGTTGTCTTGAGAATGACTATCCATGCATGTGGGATGTTTTGAATCTATAGTCTATGTGAAATATTATATCAAAAATATTGTCATCCATTCATTCTTCAAGTCCTCCTTCTAGTGCCAATTCTGTTGAGGGGTCCTAAATCCATTTAACTCAACAATAGGAACCAAACCTGCCATCAAGACCCAATTAGAATCTGTAGCGTTTAATATTGGAATGGTTCTCTAGATTTGTTGATCCACCCAAATAATCGATGGGATTTACATAGTGATTAATAGGATATCTTCTTATGAAAATTCCTCCTTTGGTTTAACTCTTTTTGTATTTTATTTTACTAGATGAGTCAAATAAAGAGATGTGTGTTGGTATAAACAAACTAGAAAATGGGAAATATTAACTACCGAAGAAGGCTGAGCTTGGGATAACCCTTGTGCTCAAGCATGTAGATAAAGATTTTCACACTTGTGACAAGCCTAGTACTAATACATTGACTTGTTGGTATTTCAATTATTGACTGAGATAGAATTATCGAAAGAAAACATACATGCAATAAAATGATGGCAAGAAAAATAGTTTCCTTAGCTCTAACCATTAATTACACATTTAACATAACGATTTTCTTTCCATCATTAGAGACAAGAACTATAAACACATTGAATCAACTAGCTTATCAATATATTCGGAAAACTATTACTCATTACAACATCCATTCATGAGACAAAGTCGGAAGTAGTTCCTCCTTAGATCCAATCACACACTCCTTTGATTAAAAACATAAGTTTGTCTCAGTTCCTAAACATGTATTCTCAATTAAGGTAGTTCAGAAATAGTTCTTTACAATTCCAAAAATGAGGGTGTTGGCACAAGGGCAGGCCCAGGGTTCAACGATACAACAACACACCAACAAAACCCTAACTACCGACCCCTTTGGCAACACCTGTGAAGCAGATGAAGTTTCACCTGAGGTAGAGGCAGGGGTGGTTGCAGGACTCAGATGTATGCAACCTCAACTGGGACACAAATATGTGATTCTAACAGTAACATAGCACTTAGCAGTTAACATTAATCAATATCCAGTTCTTAGTTACAACACAGATAAACCCTAAACTACAGAGCACGCATTATTCATTCATATCTGAGGTGTTTAAGCACTAAGCATACTTACATAAGTCAGATCTAACATCCATCCATATTATTAAGCATAAAGAATCAACAGATCTATCTATCATTCATCTATATTAAAGAACTTAAGCAAATAAACACATAAACACATTAACATATCACACAAAGCATAACACACAACATGTACGTGGTTCACCCCAACCCTAGGGCTACATCCACCAACTCTTCTCTTCTTTATTATCTTTGGTAAATCTTCTTACAGGCACATAGCATCAAGATCCTACTCCACAGAAGATAGGAGATCTGCGCACACTCCGCCAGATCCTCCTTCTTCGAGCTAGGGTACAACACCAAGCCTTTATACAGTCTCTACAGTTACTTGCACTAGCCTTGCAAGCCTCACGCAGTGTGCAGAGAGAATTTACAATCCTTGATCACATAGATCAAACACTAGCACTTAGCATCCCATAACATAGATTCCCCCTTCCTTACATGACTTACACATTTATTTATACATTACAAAATCAGGCCTAAGCATGGGTAAACCCATGGGCTGACATTCCCATACCCGTTACATAAGACCAAAACCCAAAAATCTCTAAAAATGGGCTGAGATACCGCTATCTCCACTTTGTCTTGCGCTCCGCCTTTGATAGCCTATCGAAGTGTCAAAAATAGGCCAAACATGACCAAGAATCCTCAAAACTTGGTCAAGGGCCGACAGGCCGCCAATACTCACCTGTGACTCGTCCCGATTCACTCTGATCTGATTAGTTCTTCTTTGAAAGCCTCGAGCTTGGCTTAAGATGCTTCAACTTGTTGTTGTGCCATGACCTCTTTTTCAACGAACTCTTGGATGACTACTTCGTTGACAGGTCCCTTTAGGCATTGTTCAACTGTGGTGACGATATGCTCCAGTTCTCTTTCTCAACCTTCGATCTCTGTGAACAATTGGTAAGTCTCATCCTGTGTAGGTTAGAGTCTCTGAGTTACTTCCATAAATCTACTCTGAATAGTGTGGAGTTGCTGCTGGGCAGTGCGCTGCTCCTGGGATCTCTTCATTCTTTCCACAGTTGACAGGGGCTTCAATTGCACCTGTATTGTCTCTGCTTGTTGCTTTTCTTCCTGGAGCTGTGAATCCTGTGCCTCCAATTCTAGATTCTTAGTGAGTCACTCATATGTTTGGGCACTGTGATCACTGAGTTTCTTGCATTCCATGCAAAGGGATTTTATTCTCTCAACTGCACTTCGGGCAGTTGCTTCTCTTTGATCCCTGAATTCCTACTGTGTGTCGAGCATGATGCAAAGTTCTAAATCTGCTATTCTTTGCTATAGCTGCTGGATAGCTTCCATGAGATTCTCTACTTGATGCGTGAATCAGTCTTTTTCCTATGGCTCTAAGCCCATCACAGAGCGAAGTGCTCTATTGACTACTTCTTTCACTTCGAGTTGCTCCGTGAGAAACTGTTCTTGTCCTTGTTGCATCTGTGCTTTCTCTTTGTCAAACTTTGCTTGGAGAGAAACCTTCTCCTACTATGCAACTCAACATTGTTCTATGAGTACTCCTTGCACTTGCTTCAAGGCCTAGGTGGCTTGTTTTGTTTCTTCTTGTGCTCATTGCAGGTGAACTTCAATTGCATATGCTAGTCGATGGAGTTGGGCTGGCTCATATACCAACTCTAGTTCTCCCAATGGTAGGGGCACAGTGGGGACTGCGTAACTGGATTGAAGGTCTTGTTGTACCCCTTAGAGTTCGACCTTAATTCTATCATACATTTCCTCCTACTTGGCTTCTTGTTTCTCAGCAATTTCCAGTGAAGCATCGTTCAACGCTGCTATGATGAAGTCAAAATCATCGGTGGTAAGTACAGTCTACATCTTGGTCACAGTGGCTCTTGATTTATTCCGAGAAGAAGGTTTCAGGGGAGAAACCTTCCTCTTCTTCAAGGAGTCTACATTGTCTCTGGGCGGTGTTACTTCACCTTGATTCTGTTTAGCTTCTTTCCCTTTTACCTCTTCTACTTTGTCATCACTCGCTCGGTCAGGTGATACTGAAGTAGTATTTCCTGAGGCGCTACTTAAATCTTGGACCCCTTCAGTATTCTTTCTTCTGCTGGTTCCAGGTGTGTTCTGTTGTTTGTGTGTGGCCTCTGGGCTATCTATTTCAGGGCCAGACATCTCTGCAGGGTCCGTGGGGATAAGAAGTTTCTCTGACCAGTCCTTAGTGATCTCCTCAAGGTCCTCTTCCATTTGTTTATAGTACAACTCGAGATGATCCTTATGTTCATCTACTCGCACTGAAATGTAGATGAAATGTCGATCTGTACTGAAATTCATCAGGATTCAGAATCTCTATAAAGTGTTCAGAGTCATGCAAGGTTCAACTTCGATGGCTCTCTTCAGTTGAAGGTAGTATGTATGAAAAACATCATTTGACTGCCACTGTTTATTCATGTTTCTTGAATACAGAAGTGTGGTGAACTTTGCAGCAAGCGGCTCGAATGGATCAATGTCCAGGAAGGTCGCACCATCCGACATTTCCTAGGAAACAAATGTGATGAGGATCAGAAGCCAGCTGAAGTGAAACTTGTAGCCCTAATACTGTGCTTCACGATAGTCTAGCTCAAGCTGATTGACTAGGTACTTTGCCCAGTTCATCTGTAAGCCTTCTACACACTTCCCTGTGAGGTCAAGGAAAAATCCCGTGACTTGCGTGGGTCTGTTCTTCCTTACCAACTTTCTAGCTATTAGCTGGCATGCTAGGTGCACTGTGCCATTCTAGATGGAGGCTACTTTGTAGCCTCATGTCCACTTCTCAACATCACTGTATGTATCCTTGATTTTCTGTGCTAGTGCGCACTCTGTGGATTTTTTGAGAGAGAACTCCTGCAGGTCAGGTCCTTGCATACTCAACCTTGTAATCCTATGGATCAACATCGGATGAACTATGGTATGGTGGTCTAGCCATAAGTAGCTTCCATGGTAACATGAAAGTAGTAGTTTGACACATGCGTTGACTTCCTGGTGTCTTATGATGTGTGGGATTTTCATTACATTCAGCAGGGTGGACTGTGTGAGGTTCATCGTCCATGACTCGGGGACTATCTTTGAGTTTTTCCCCTTCGTCCTGGTTAGGTATTTGTATGGGGCAATCATGCTATGGTTCTTACAATCTCCGAGGTTGAAGTCGCTGAACTTCAACGCTGCGATATTTTCCTAGTATTCTCAAACTACGTGTATCCCCTTCGGGAGGTACGTAGTAACCATAGTGTACTCGAAATATCTTGGCACACTATCACAACTTACACGCCAGCTAGAGGCGGGATGTAGTCGGGAAAAATGGTTAGGATCAACTTCGCATTGGCTAGGTCATCTTTGTGTTTTGTTCTCTTTTCCACTGATGGTCGAGATGGTCTAGCTCCGCGAGAAGTTGACGGAGAGGCTTGCACTCCTCTCGTCGATGATGCTTGTACACCTACAGACAATACTCTCTCAGACATGACTCTCTTAGTCATGAGGTCAATGAGTACTTCCTTCACAGACTCTTCAACTACATTGATTTCCTTGGACATAAATGCTCGTGGTTGAATCTCTCAGTTTAGAAGAGTAACTAGTCAATGCAATGGGATGGATGGAAATAACACGATGATCAACTATTCAGTGAACTCAGATAATCACGATTGGAAAAAGTGCTCTCAGTGCATGGTGCAATGGGTTAAGTAGATAACTTGGCAATAGATCTCACCAATGGGTGAGAGGCCTTCATTAACTCGGTTCTGTCCATTACGACGCGGTCCCAGTGGTTTGGTGGTGAGGTGTCTGACCACAAATGCCTTTCTACCCATTCGAGGCATTGGTCTAACAGTTATAATGTTCCCAATGACTATATTTCTTTGCCATGGCGAAGTGCCATGTGACGCTGTTCTGATATCCCGACGAAGTTCCCAATTTGCAAATTTTCCTTCTGTGAAGTTCCCTCTGGAACCTTTTTTAACTTTTCGATCTTATCTTTCTTCTTACTTAGTTTTCTATCCTTTTTCCCAATGAGTTTTATCTCGGTATTCTGTTTTCCATTCTGATTCTTATCTCCTCTTGGCATAGTAACTTCACACTGTTGATATTATTTCCTAGAAATAAGGGGTATTACTTCATATGTATTTGGGATAGGTACTTCAGTCTTTTGTGGGTCTTCTAGTGTTCTTCCATCTTTGACATCCCAGTCTCTGGTGTTAAATAACTTTGATCTGTTTTCCTGTTCTTCAATCAGGTGCGCCTAGTCATGAAATATTTTAACTCTTGCTTCTTTTGTTCTAACATTTCTTCTTCCATCCTTCTGGTCTGATCTCTTTCAATCCAAGGTTTTCTTAGTAATATAGCAAATGGAGCGTTGTTCTCAGTAAATTTAAAAATCTCAAAATATTCTTTTGTCGAAGTCCCATTGGCATTCATAGATATCTGGGTGAGCTTCCCACATAGGGTTATCAGTTTTCCTTTGAATAATCCTATTCCTCCCAATGATGGAATCATAACAGGCTTCCCTAAAAGTTCCCAAGTTCTTTCTATCATGATATTCACCCATGTTCCTGCATCTAGAACACAGTCAATGTCAAAGTATCCTATTCTTTCTTCTATGCATTATTTTTCTTTGAAGATCTCAGATAAGCTGACATATCGGTGGTTATTCAGGGTTTCTTTCATCTATAGCAATACTTTCTCTAATTCTTTCTGGGGTTCTGCCATGGTTTTAGTTGCTTGAACTTCCTTGTAGTCTTCTTGTCTCATATTCATCCTTTCAACCTTAAAAATAATTCTAGGGAAATCCAATAATTCATGGTCCATAAAATTGCAATAGAGCCAACTAGGTCTCCTTCTAGGGAATTCCTTTGCAAGATGTCCCAGTTTTCTGCAACTGTAACAAAGGGTTAATCCTCTTTTTATTTTAAATGATCCCCGACATTTCCTGTACTACGCACTAGGATCATAGTAGCTAACCTAAAACAAATTATTTCTATGGTCTTGCATCCAATTGTTATTCCAAACATTCTCTCTATGCATAGGTATAACATATCTTTCACTATTCTTATCAGATCTACTTATATCAAATCTTCGTTTATCTATCAGTGCCATAGTTTCCAAACTAGGATAGAATCTATCAACCATACCTAGATCCATATTCTAGAGACAAAAATTTCCACTTATTTTACTTCTACAGAGCACAAAGCTTACAGTTCTTACCTCTTTAGTCTCGATTTCACCATTATCAAGGCACAAATCTCCCAGAGCTTCCCTCTTTTCTTCATATCTGACCTCTTTTCTTAGCATAGAGCTTCAAAGATCGAGTAGAGTACTGTGCACTAGGGAAACATATCTACACACAAAGATTCACAGTTTCAGGTCCTGACAATAGAACCATTTGTTGGCACAGGGGCAAACCCAGGGTTCAATGCTACAACAATGCACCAACAAAACCCTAACTATCGGCCCTTTTGGAAACACCTTCAAAGAATATGAAGTCTCACCTGAGGTAGAGGTAGGGGTGGTTGCAGGACTCAGATGTCTGCAACCTTAGCTGGGACACAGATCTGTGATTCTAACACTAACAGAGAACTTAGCAGTTAACATTCATCAATATCCAGTTCTTAGTTACAGTGCAGATAAACCCTAAACTATAGAGCACATAGTGTTCATTCAGATCTAAGGCATTTAAGCACTAAGTATACTTACATAAGTCAGATCTAACATCCATCCATATTATTAAACACAAAGAATCAACAAATCTATCTATCATTCATCTATATTAAATAACTTAAGAAAATAAACACATAAACACATAAACATATCGCACAAATCATAGCACACAACATGTACGTGGTTCACCCCCACCCCAGGGCTACATCCACCAACTCTTCTCTTCCTTATTATCTTTGGTCAAGATTCTTACAGGAACATAGCATCAAGATCCTACTTCGTAGAAGATAGGATATATGTGCGCACTCTGCCAGATTGTCCTTCTTCGAGCTAGGGTACAACACTAAGCCTTTACACAGTATCTACAGTTTCTTGCACTAGCCTTGCAAGCCTCACACAGTTTGCATAGAGAATTTACAATCCTTGATCACATAGATCGAACACTAGCACTTATCATCCCATCACATAGATGCCCGCTTCCTTACATCGATTAGACATTTATTTATACATTACAAAATTAGGCCTAAGCATGGGTAAACCCATGGGCCGACATTTTGATACCCGTTACATAAGCCCACAACCCAGAAATCCCTAAAATGGGTCTGAGATCCTGCGATCTCCGCTTCGTCTTGCACTCCACGTTCGACAGCCTGTCGAAGTCCCAAAAATATTTCAAACATGACCAAGAATCCTCAAAACTTGGTCAAGGGTCAAAAGAGGGTCTTTGCAAAAACCATCGACCTTTTCTAATAGGTCGATCCTGTTATTTATAACAATTTATTAACTAAAAATAACTAGCAAAAGTGCAAGCTAAGTGAAAAAAAACATCGCCACATGGCACTTTCATATCTCAGTCTTCTAAGAGTCATCAAATGGTTTCACTTGAGTGGATGACTCTTATCCTATTCTAACCATTTGACAAAGAGCTCCTCACATGTGTTGGCATACAGGAATCTGTGTTGGTCCATCGGGGCCGAAAGGATCTCTTTTATCTCCACTGCTCGTGCCTGATAATTGAATACTTTAACACTTAACTGATGTAACATTGTCTGAGCCTTAATCAGGTGCTCCATGAACTGTTGTACTTGACCTGGCACCATGTTCGCCACCTTTTCTATCTCTGTAGTCCACTATGAGTCTTGTTTTTCATGTAGTTTGACTATGTCATGCAAGTCGACCGATGTCTCTCATCGCTCGATTGATCTTGGTCTAGCTCCTTTCGCAATCGACCTATTTATCTTGGATATCCTACTAAGGTTCTTGGGCCATATTCATCTAGTATTCATCCAATTTCCTTATACGGTCGATGTTGTTGTCCCTTAGCACTCGAATTCCATGCTCTTCGGATCTTGACCCTTTTGAGCTGTGTTGATGTAATCAATTCTTTTCATTGCTTGGTGGGCCTTCTCATACTAGTTTTCCATGTCTTTGCATGTTGCCAATGCCATAAGGGTGTCTTCATGAAAGTAGGATATCCCTGCAGTGAAAAGGTGTCCCTCACTTGCAAATTTGCTATAGGCATCTTGGAAATTTCTCCTCAAAAACACCGTGGTTTGTGTGGAGTCTTGATAGTATTTTTCCAAGTGGTGCAGATGTTCCAACCCCTTTAGTGAAATGTCCAAATCCTCTTCATCTTTCCTTTCTCTATCCAGGGTGGCATCTTTGATTGCCCTCCCTACGCTGATAAGCTCATATGTCTTGGCATGCTCCATGCTGATCAATTTATCCTTTGTGGTGATGCGGATGGAACAGTCCAAAGTAAGCCTCCTCTTCTTAATGGTTCTCTTCATGATGGTTTTCCTTTTTTAGTCGTAGGTGATGGCTTGTATATCGGTGACCTCATCCACATGTTTGGGGATTTTTTTCTCTCCTTAGGTAAGAGTGTTTCCCAGGTTCCCGACAGTGTATATATGTTCAATACTAGGTTCCTGAACCTCTTCTGTATATCTTGAAGGCTTGACCTCTGGTTGTTACTCATCGAGGTTTAAAGTACTGGCCAAAATTGAAGAATCAGGGGTAGGCTTGATACTTACTTGGTGATCAACTGTCGAGATGACGATTTCCTATTGTGGATTTTCCTTCCCTTGTTCACCTGATACTAGCTCATCCCTCAAGCCATCCATTGGGATTCCTCGTATTTCGAGTGTATCAACTTACAAGGAACTCTCCACCTCATGATCTCTCTATTGATGGTTCTGAATTGGTACATCGAGACCTGCGGTGGATTCTTCCTAAGGCTCTTTCTCCTCTATAATTTGCACTGGAGTGACCAGGGACACCTTTGAACTCTTCTCCTCATCGTAGATAGTTATTAAATCATCCAAGGGGTTCAGTCCACTTATCCTACCTGGTGTCCTTGTTGTCTTGGGGTGAGTTAAAACCTCCCTTGGTGATATAATCTATGGTGGTGGCACTTCAGGGTTTTCTGGCCCGATGATTTATTCAATCTGTATTGGTTGTAGGCCACTTTGTCCTCCTCAGATTTCTATTGGGTTATCGACAGGAATCCTCATCATCTCTACAAGACACGGTTCATTCTACAACTGATTAATGAATCTTTGTGCGCCTTCCATCAAGAGCAATCCCCTTGTCTGTGCCACTGGTGTCAAGAGTAGTCCCCTTCTCTGTACCTATGTTGTCTCTACTGCTTTGATTTCCTCCCTATCTTTGAGGGCCTCTTATTCTGACTTCTCTATTGTTTCCACCTGTTCATCGATGCTCATGGCCTTGAACCTGGCCATGTTTAGGTTGGCCATCCTTTGTACTACCTCCTCCCAATCTTGAGCACATTCTATGAAATCTTCATCCCCAAATTTTCCATGCGCATATGGCCAATAAGATGATACCTGTGAAGCATGTTGGGTAACCAGGCCTTTAGTGTTGTTCTTGCGGAATTGGCCTATTAAGAACCCGAATTCGAGTTCGCTCAAACCTTCTTGTTTGGCTTAAGTAGTGTCCTTTACTAGGTAGAACCCCACATGGAAACTATAGGGTATGAAAGCCCGCTTGTTGTCCTTGAATAATGTGGCATTGTATCCCTGTAGGATAGTATGATAGCAGATTTATTCTACATTGAGTCGGTTTGGGACATGAGAGGGTAGGATATTTGGTGCTCCAATGGCCCCAAACACCCTGATGTAGGTTGAGTGTTCGTCCAAGTACCAATGGCCTACGTTGGCTATCATCTTCTTGAATGCAACATATAGTCTTGGGCATTCCTTATTAACAATAATAAAGTAAATGCCAGCGATGAATTGATCCCAGATGAGTTCATAAGACTTCTTGTTCCTATTCTCCCAAAGTATGCTAAAGTAGACGTGAACTGGGATCTCTGCAACATGCCAACTTAGATTCATGTTAGCGAATATGTTCCTTGCACACTTAACATCAAGAATGTATGCGGCCATGTAGAAAGTGGGTGTATCCCCTTCCTTCAAGGTATAATCCTGTTGTACACATATGCTCAATTGTTTAGAAATTATTTCTCCCCAGTTGAAGCTACTCTCGGAGATCACCATTCTGTAAGACAAGGGCATTCATGCCTCCAAAAATTTAGAGCAATCCTTCTCTGCATATAGTCAGAAAATGAGAGCCATCAAATAAATGTATGGCTCCCTTAAGTTAATTGTGCCATACCAACCATTTCTCTAGTTGGTAAACTTCTTGTCCTCCCTCCAGCATGAGGTCATCACCTGACTGGTGTTGTGGCATTCATAGAACTTCACCATGAAGTCTGTGTTTAGTCGCTCCTCTGGGTCTCTGAGTTTGTAATATTTATGAAGTTCCACTGGGAGAAAAAATCTGACACACCCACCATTATCATCATTTCTTAGACATTTATGTGTGTTTGTATGGTCGATTATCCACGTCAACACCTCTATGCAAGGGAAAATCGGGGTTCTGCTGGCCACCATGTGTAAATACGACTGTCATATGTTCGGGAACACTTGGTCATCGAGCGCCCTTATGTCTAGGTCATTGTGTGGGATATACTCTGGGTATTATTCTTGGATAGCTCTGTTGAAGAGATCCTCCCGCTATGGGAGTGCAACTTTGGATCCAGTGCTCGCTTCTATATCATTGAAGGCCGGAGGCTGGAAAAAATCTTTCTTCATTGATGTTTTAATGAAAGGCTCCACTCTGGGAGCGTACTTAAACTGCCTTGCGGTCCCCAAATAAGAACCTTTTCCTATTTCAGCTTCTTTCATCTTGGGTGCTCTTGGCGAGCATCTGGTGGTTGGATTTCTCGGCGACATCTTACCTGCAACTATAACATAGTTTAGAGACCGTGAAACGAAATTGGATGTGTATATGAATTACGATGAACAAGTTGTAAAACTTGAACACATATCTTTGTGGATCTTTTAACCTGGTTTGCTAACCTGAAGATCAACGCAGTCTCAAGACGCTTGCTCTGCTTCCTCAGATGCTCTTGAATTCAAACTTGTGCGCATAATGAATTTGCATTACAACCGTTCTAGAGATTTTAAATAGAGATGAAATTACCTTGTTGCATCAACCATTCAATTCATGTTATGAGTGTTATTTCATTAACTTTGCCGCCAGATCTTCAAAGATGTTTTAAATTAAATTCATCACGGGTTGACGACGTAGGCATAGTTTGTAACACTGACTATTGACGGTTTCAAATTGTTGCTGTTCTATCAACACACAAGGTAGAAACAAATGCAGGATGAAGCATGATCCAAATTTTATGAGCATAACAAAATGAATAAAGATTATTAATAGATGCTTAATATAGAATAATAGAGATACAGTAAAACTGGTTTTCTATTCAATAAGGAAATAAGATGAAACTGTAAAATGCAACGGGAAACAAGATTGTTGGAATGGTGGAAGCTTATCTCTGAGAAGAGATGTGATAGATGTGCTCATTCGCAAGAAGATCATTACAATGAGGCTATCAAGGCCTTTTTACAATAAACAAGAATTTCAAAAACCGTAGACATCCAAAAACCTAACCCTAGGAGATGAAGCGCCAAAAGTCCTGTGGGCCCCATTTGGGTAAGTTAATCGGTCAACTTCCCAGATGCTCGTTTCCTCTCAATAAATCGGGTGGATTTGTCAGCTTTTGGTGGAGCAGGAGACAAGTTGGTCGAGGTGTTCACCAGGGGTAGTGCAACATCCATGGGGCCCAATGGTTGGAATCCCAACCCCACCTGAAAGGGTCTATGGCTAGTTGATCTATGTAGGGCTCGATTGTAGATATGTTGTACATAGTGCAGACTCTCATCCCATGTGAGGGGATTCTTGGAATTGTACATGCGCAAGATATATATGCTCGTCTGATTGATGACCTTAGTTTGGTCATCTGTCTGGGGGTGGAAGGTAGTGGATTTGGTGAGCTTGGTATCCAATAGTGACTAGAGGCTCGACCAGAATGTGCTAAGGAACCGATTGTCACGATCTGAGACAATGGTTTTTGGGATCCCAAAGTGTACCCAGACGCATTCAAAGAAGAGATTGGCAGTGGCCTCTGTAGTGATCTTCTTGCAGGAGGCCATAATCACCATCTTAGAAAAGCGATCAACAACCACAAAAACATAGTCATTGCCCCTCTTAGTGGATGGGAGGTCTGACATATACCCCATGGAGATGGATTCCCACAGCCTTTAAGGAGTAGGAAGAGGGGTGTACAGGCCCTGTTTCTTAGTGGTCAATTTGGCAGTAGCATAGGTGGTGCAGGACCAGATATATTTGCCAACATCCTGTCGAATTTTCAGCCAGTAGAATTTTTTTTGCAGCACTAGCACTGTATTTTCGACACGAAAGTGTCCTGCCACCTGATTGTAGTGAGCTTCCCAAATAAACTTTGTGCGCTCGCTTGATGGAACGTAGAGATGGACCAGACGAAAAAACAACCTATCCTAAATATGGAAATTAGCGGCCACTGAGTTTTCTCCCAACATTTGGTACATGGTGGAGAAGTCAAGGTATGTCTCATAGAGGTGGGGCCATCCAGAGGTCTCATGGCCACAAGAGTCTAGCACCGTGGTGAGTGCCGCGAATGAAGATCGGCTGAAGCAATATGCAGATCGGTTGGTACTTTCTGTTTTATACTTGATGTTGAGGTGGAACTGTTGTAAATATGTGGGCCACTTATGATGGCGGTCATTCTGCAATTTGCATTGGATTTTTATGAACTATAATGTCTTGTGATCAGTGTGGATGACTGTCTCCTTCCCTAGAATGTAATGTCTCCATTGGTGGCAAGATTGCACAATGGAGTACATTTCTTTGTCATAAGTAGGGTACTTAAAGACAACACCTGATAGTGTCTCACTATGATACGCCATGGGATGGCCGTGTTGAGTGATAATGACACCCAAAGCATAGTTTGAAGCCTATGTCTTGTTCTCAACAAGATGTTGTAGGTCCAGTAATGAAAGTACCAGGGATGATCATAAATGATACTTCAAGTCATCGAAGGCTGGTTGTTGGGACAAGCCCCACACAATTTTTTCCTTAATACCACCCCTCATTACTTGGCTAAGGGCCCATGCGATATGAGATAATCCCAACATGAACTTGCAATCGAAATTGGCAAGGCCCAATATGCTTCGAAGCTCAGAGAGTATGGTTGGTGATGGCCAGTCATGAATGACCTGGATCTTGGTTTGATCCACATGCAGACCATGTTGATCAATGATGTAGCCTAAGTAATGGACCCTGTCCATGCTGAAGGAGCATTTTTCCAAGTTTGCATATAGTTTGTGCTGTTGTAGGGTGTGGAAAACTTGCTGAATATGCTCCAATTGTTCCACCCAAGTCTTGCTATAGATGAGGATGTCATCAAGATACACCACTACAAAATTACTGGTGAAAGGTCACAGGATATCATCCATCATCCTCATAAACATTGTTGAATCATTTATCAAAACAAAGGGCATGACCAACCATTCGAAAAGACCTTCTTTTGACTTTAAGGCAGCTTTCCATACATCTGTATGTTCTATTGGGACCTCGTGGTAGCCTAACTTCAAATCAATCTTACTGAAGTATTTGGCCCCCATGAGTTGATCAAGGAGGTCGTTGATTCAGGGAATCATATACTAATTTTGAACTGTGATTTTATTCAAGGCCCCATAATAAATGCAGAGTCACCAGGTCCTGTCTTTCTTCTACACCAGTACAATTGGGCTCCCATAAGGTGATGAGCTATGACAGATGTCCCCCTTGTGGAGAAGTTATTGGATCTTCCTATTAATCTCCTCGTTTTATAATAGAGAGTGGAAGTAGAGCGACCCATTGGGTAGCGGTGCGCTTGGGGTCAGATCGATGGGATGCTTGACCTGATAGTGTAGAGGTACGCTAGTAGGAGAGGAGAAGACATATGGGTATTATTCCATGACCTTATCCACTTTCTTCTGTTTTGTGGAGAGATCGGCCATGAGGCCCTAGATGTGGTTGTGATCTTTCTCTTACTCTGAGAGAGAATAAAAAAGAAGACAAATTTCCCAATCTAAGAGATGAACTTCCTGCATTGCTTGGAAGAGGTCAAGGAAATAACACTAAATGGGACTGCCTCGGGTATCCTGTACAATTCTTGTTCAAAGTAATAATAACACTATGGGGCCTAGAATCATATACACCATGATGTTTTGATAAATAAGGTTGTCCCAAAGGAACATTACAAAATTTGAGAGGAGCAACATCACACAATACCTTGTCTTTGAAGGGCTTGATGTCGTACGACAATCGACACTGTTGGCTGATGCGTAGATCACTTCCTTTGCAGAGCCATGCAATGGTGTGGGTATATGGGTGCAACATTGTCAAAAGGGCCAGCCACTTGACAACCTCTACTGAGATGAGGTTCTTCTAGCTATCGCTATAAATGATGAATTGCAGTGGGGTGAATTTTGCCCACATCTACAAATGGAAAAAGGCGCTTGCCTTCTTCTGGCTTATCTGGTTCATTAGGCTGGAGCTTGGTGGTAGAAACAGTGCCAATAGGATCCATTTCAATGATCCATGTTCCACTTTCTGGTTCTGACTTGGATTCAAAACCCGCATCTAATTCATAGGCTTTCACTTCGGCCACCAACAAATTCTTTAAGCAACAATTGATAGTGTTATGCCAAAGTATCTTATGGAAGTTGAACCACTTCCTAGTATCCTTCTTTGTCTTTCTAGCGTCCCTATTTTCTTGCGGATTGGACTGGTTGTCCTGATAATATCCATCTTTGCTCTGTCCTTTGTTTTGTAGGTAGGGGCCGCCCTTTTCTGGTTTGTGCTGTGAGGGGTTCCCAAGCCCAAATTGTCACATCTTTTGTTTGAGCTTCTACTCGATTTTGACGACATATCGATAGGTCGTGCCCAAGGACAAGATGTCCAAAAATTCCATTTAATTTTGGATGTATCTATGCAGAGCACCGTGGTACTTGAGCACCAGATGTCTCTTTGAGTCTTTGATACCCAACTTGGTGCACAGGGTATGGAAGATATTTGTGAAATCTAGCATTACTTGGTCTCTTTCTTGCTGGTGTGTGCTCCATGTGGTATAAAGTTCATCATAACTTTCGACATGGTAGTATTGTACCTTACTAGAATCCTTGAAGGATTCCCAGGTGGTCGCGACTTTAAATAATGAGGTTTCCTCAGTTTCCTTTTGCTCACAAAAATTTTCCCACCAATATTTGACATGGGGAACGACTTTGAGGAGTTCAAAATTAATTGTTATGGACAGAAAAATAACCTTCTAGTAGATTCAACCAGTTGTCTACAAACATCTGTGTCTATATGAACTTCAAATATAGGAATATCAAAGTTGATTTGTACCTTGAAGGGGGTGGGGCCTCCACTCCAGAAAGATGTGTTCCCTGTTGGTAGCTGCAAAAGGACCTATGTGAAACTATCCATCATCTCCTTCCTCTGTTGCGTGAGGGATTCCTCAAGAAAATTTTTGAAAGGATCTCCTGTCCCCTCATATTTATTTTCTCCTACCATGAGAGGTCATTTGCGCATGTGATATATTTTGTCCTCAAGAGAAACAAGCTCGAGACCCAATTTCTTCTACCCTGACATCGTTGGGGACATGTATTAAGACGACAGGGAGAAGACCGCTTTGATACCACTGATATAGATTTTATGAGTAGAACCAAATGAATACAAATTATTAAAAGATACCTAATACATAATAACAAGGATACAGTAAAACTAGTTTTCTATTCAATAAGGAAATAAGCTAAAACTGTAAAATGCAGTGGAAAATAAGCTTGCTCGAATGGTTGTGACTTATCTCTGAGAAGAGATGTGACGGCTACACTCATTTGCAAGAAGATCATTAAATGAGGCTTTGAAGGCATTTTTACAATAAACAGGAATGTCAAAAACCCTAGACATCAAAAAACCTAACCCTAGGAGATGAAGCGCCAAAAGTCATGTGGGCCCCGTTTGGGTAAGTTAGTTGGTCGACTTCCCGGGTGGCAATTTTCTCTCAATAAACTGGGTGGCTTTGTCAGCTTTTGGTGGAGCAGTGTTGGTTGTGGAGCATGATTATCTTCCTAATTCAAAGGTCCTTGCTTTCAGTCGTGTTTATACCCCATGAAGTATTTACACCCCAGAAGTATGTACACTCT
>JZKD02S0152225.1:82867-99500 GCA_000966675.3 Picea glauca | reverse complement strand
GCAATGGTTTGCACAAGACCAGATATTGCACATGCAGTGGGAGTTATGAGTAGGTATATGAACAATCCAGGTAAAGAACATTGGGAGGTAGTAAAGTGGATTCTCAGGTATTTGAAGGGTATCAATTATTTGTTCCATAACCGATATTGAGGGTTGTCCTCTAGAACCCTGAGCAAGCTAAAGAGATGGAAGATATAGTCTGTTCGAGAGAATGGCTTCCTGTTTGTATACCAAAAAGTATTGGGAATTCCCTATAGCTTCCTTGGGTGTTACTCTAAACCCATAAGGAATTATGAAGTGATCTGTGTCAATTTCTCTGGTTGTCCACAACTGTTTTCTTTATTATCCTCACTAGGTTCTAATTGGTTGATTCTGCCACTCAGTTTCCCTAGGGATAGTAGTTTGCAAAGTATCTTATTATGATTCCTTTGTCTAGAGAAAAATATATTAATAGGGTGGAAGAAAACTAAGAGGCATTATCGAAAACAAGGATGAAATTCATATCAAATATTGTGATCAATTGTTGTTCTATGAATTGGATCACCACCCTTTCATTTACATGAGTCAGAGGGATGACCTCTGCCCATTTCATGAAATATTTTGTAGCAATGAGTATGTATCTATGTTGTTTCAAAGAAATTAGTGTAATTTATCCTATGATATCTAACCCCCATTGCTCGAATGTCCTGGAGATGGCCACAGGTTGGAGTGGGACAACCTCTCTCTTTTCCCTCCCTACGCTCATTTGACAATTTTTATAGTTTCTAGCGTATGTGTGGGCATCTCTAAATAGAGTAGGCCAATAATAGTCATCTAGAGGACCATCATGGAGGTCCATCAGAAACTTGTCTTCATATTCACATTTGAGACATCTCAAAAGTACCCCCTCATAGTTTACATGGAAGAGCACCAAATTTATGAGACGATATTGTGCCGATTTTAGTCTGAGAGCTCTTCTTTCCTTAGGGTTTAGGTTTTTTGGTCAAGTCCCATGATGCAGGAGATAAATTAGTTTTCCATACCAAGACTCCTACCATGGTGGAACATATAAAGATTCATTACACCATAACGCCAATTCATTCTCCCACCTGGATTCTTCATTTACTTGGTCTTGAGCTTCTACGACCAATTTACACAATCCCCGTCCTTTAACTAATTTGGCAGGTTTTATATCTAGGTCAAATTATTGGATAATGGCCATCCAATTTCCTCTTCTCTCCCCTATATCCTGTTGAGTAAAGAGGGATCAGACTGCAGGATGAGGCACAATGAATTTGGTGTGGTTTTTTAGGATGTAAGATCTGAAATGTTTTACTGCCTTTTACATGGCATAATCCTACTTGTCTATAGAAGGATAATTTGGTTTGGCCCCTTGGATATTAGTGCTCATAAATGATACATGTGCCTCATTGTTGTCATCATCCTTCTGAGTTAATACTGCAGCTAACGATTGGTTGGAGGCAAAAGTATAGTGGAAAAAATCTCTGCTAAAGTTGAGACTTCTCAACAATGGAGCTTGAGATATTGTAGTCTTAATATTGATGAAAGAACTTTTTCATTCATCATCCCACTTAAATTCAACATCTTTGCAGATCATTTTTTGTAAGGGCTTGATAGTTTCAGCGAAATTGGGGGTGAATTTCCTCACAAAAATGATTTTCCCAAAGAAGGATTGCATAGCCTTTTTGTTTTGGGGCAAGGGAAGCTGAGCTATTTCCCTAATTCATTCTAGGTCTATGCGAATTCCTGCTTGAGATATAATATTCCCTAATAGATTCCCTTCCTCGACACCATGTATAGTTTTCTTAGGGTTTAAATATATATCGTATTTCCTACACCTTTTGAAAATCTGGGTTAGTTGTTGGATGTGATCTTCTCTATTCTTTGAATACACAGTCATGTCGTCCAAATAAACTACTACACATTTGTTGATTTTTCCTTAAAAATCTATGTCCATGGCCCTTTGCAAGGTTGAACCTACATTGATTAACCTAAAGGGCATGTGTTTATAAGCAAAGGTTCCCCACTTGGTTCAGAAGGTAATTTTCAATCGGTGTTCCTCTGAAACTAGAACCTGGTTGTAACTTGAAAAACCATCTACCAGGGAGAAAATATTGGAACCAGACATGGTCTGCAAGAGTTGTTCCATTGGTGGGACTAGGTAGTTGTCCTTTTCCAATGCTCTATTGAGGTTTCTGAAATCCACACACAGGCGGATTTTCCCGGACTTTTTCCTGACCAGAACTAAATTTTCTACCCATGCAGAATGTCTAATATGAAAGATAATTTTAGCATATAGTAATTTCTTTAACTCCTGACACATGAGAGGTTCTAGGGATGGTTGTTACTTACAGAGATTTTCTATGAAGGGTTTTACTTCAGGTTTTAACGATATTGTGTGTTGGATAATGTGAGTGTCATAAGTTTTCAGATCTCGGTAGGACCATGCAAAAACATCTTGATATTCTCTGAAAAGTTTGAGATAGGCCTTCCTTTCTTCTTTAGACACTTTCTTGCCTCGATTTATATTCTTAGGGTTCTTCGGGGTTTTGTTGGCCCTTGGTTATGTAAGGAATCAAAGATTAAGGAATAAAGGAGAAGTATGAACTACATGGAAGGAACACAAACTGAGGAAGGTTCGAAGTGGTTAAAGAAGAAGAAAAGAAGCAGAAAAACAAGGAAAAGCAAGTCATCCCATGTGCGGGGGTGCTTAGAATTGTACATGCGCAGGATATGCACAATCATCTGATTGACTAACTTATTTTGGCCATCTGTCTGTGAGTGGAAGGCAGTGGATTTGGTGAGCTTGGTATCCAACTGTGACCAGAGGCTCGACTAGAATGTGATGAGGAAACAACTATCCCGATCTGAGACAATGGTTTGTGGGATCCCAAAGTGTACCTAGACATGTTCAAATAAGATATTGGCAGTGGCCTCTGTAGTGATCTTCTTCTTGCAGGCGGCCATAATCACCATCTTGGAAAAGTGATCAACAACCACAAAAAGACATTTATTGCCCCTCTTGGTGAATGGGAGGGCTGACATGTAGTCCATGAAGATCAATTCCCGTGGCTTGTTAGGATTAGGAAGATGGGTGTACAGGCCCTGTCTCTTAGTGGTTGGTTTGGAAATAGTGCAGGTGGTATAGGACCTGATATACTTGCCGACATCCTACCAAAGTTTCAGCCAGTAGAAATGTTCTTGCAGCACTGCCACTGTCTTTTCGATGCCAAAGTGTCCTACCAGCCGACTATAGTGAGATTCCTAGATCATCTTCGTGTGCTCGCTTGATGGAATGTAGAGATGGCCCAGATGACACAACAACTCATCTTGAAGATAGAAATTAGCAACCATTGAGTTTGCTTCCAACATTTGGTAGGTGGTGGAGAAGTCATGGTCTGTCTCATAGAGGTGGGGCCATCCAAAGGTCTCATGGTCACAAGAGTCTAGCACCGTGGTGAGTGTCGTGACTGTAGGTCGGCTGAGGAAATCAGAAACTCAGTTGGTACTTCTTGTTTTATACTTGATGTTGAGGTGGAAATGTTGTAAGTATGTGGACCACTTTTGATGGTGGTCATTTTTCAATTTGCATTGGGTCTGCATGAATTGTAGTGGCTTGTGATCAGTATGGATGACTGTCTCCTTCCCTAGAATGTAATGTATCCACTGGCAGCAAGCTTGCACAATGTAGTACATTTGTTTGTCGTAAGTAGGGTACTTACATACAACATTTGATAGTGCCTCACTATGACACGCCATGGGGTGGCTATGTTGAGTGAGAATGATGCCCACAACATAGTCTAAAGAATCTATCTTGATCTCGAAGGGATGCTGCAAGTCTGGTAATGAAAGTACCAGGGATGAGAAAAAATGATGGTTCAAGTCATTGAAGGATTGTTGTAGGGACATGCCCCACACAAATTTTTCCTTACTCCTACCCTTAGTTACTTGGCTAAGGGCCCATGCGATATGAGAGAATCCCAACATGAACCTGTGATTGAAATTGGAGAGGCCCAAGAAGCTCCAAATCTTAGAGAGTGTGATTGGGGATGGCCATCCATGGATCACCTCGATCTTGGCTAGATGCACATGCACACCATGTTGATCAACGATGCAGCCTAAGTAATGTACCCTATCCATGCTGAAGGATCATTTTTCCAAGTTTTCATATAGTTTGTGCTACTGTAGGGTGTGCAGAACCTGTTGAATATGCTGCAAGTGTTCCACCCAAGTCTTGTTGTAGATGAGAATGTCATATAGATACACCACTACAAAATTAATGGGGAACGGTTGCAGGATATCATCCATCATCCTCATAAAAGTTGTTGGATCATTTTTCAAACCAAAGGGCATGATCAACCATTCAAAAATACCTTCTTTTGACTTGAAGGCAGTCTTTCATACATATGTATGTTCTATTGGGACCTGGTGGTAGCCAGACTTTAGACCAATCTTACTGAATTATTTGTCCCCTGTGAGTTGATCAAGGAGGTCTTCGAGCCGGGGAATCAGGTACCGGTTCCAGACTGTGATTTTATTCAGGGCCCGATAATAAATGCAAAGTTGCTAGGTCCCATCTTTCTTTTGCACCAGTATGATTTTTGTCCCACAAGGAAATGAGATGGGATAGATGTGCCCCTTGTGGATAAGTTCTTGGATCTACCTCTTCATCTCCTCATTTTCTAACAGAGAGTGGCGGTAGACCGACCCATTGGGTAGCGGGCACTTGGGGTCAGATTGATGGGATGCTTGACCTGACTATGCAGAGGTACCCCGATAGGAGAGGAGAAGACATATGAGTATTCTTCCATGACCTTATGCACTTGGTTCTGTTGTGTGGAGAGATCGACTACGAAGGCCCTGAATGTGGATATGATCTTTTTCTTACTCTGAGAGCGAATCATAAAGAAGACAAATTTCCTGGTTTGAGAGATGACCTTGCTGCATTGCTTGGAAGAGGTCAACGAAATAACACTAAGAGGGACTCCCTCGGGTATCCTGTACAATTTCTTATTCAAAGTAATAATAACACTACAAGGCCTAGACTCATATACACCATGAAATTTTCATAAATAAGATTGGCCCAAAAGAACGTTGCAAAATTCGAGAGGAGAAACGTCCCAAAATACCTCGTCTTGGATGATCTTGATGCCATATGACAGTCGAAACTGTTGGCTAATGTAGAGATCGTTTCCTTGGTGAAGCCATCCAATGGTGTAGGGTTGTGGGTGCGATGTTGTCGACAGAGCTAACTGCTTGATGACCTCTACTAAGATAAGTTTCTTCTAGCTACCACTATCAACTATAAGTGCAGCGGGTGTCTTTTACCCACATTTGCAAATGGAAAAGGTGCTCGCCTTCTTTTGGATCATCTGGTTCATTAGGCTAGAGCTTGGTGGTAACAAAGGTGCCACTGGGATCCGCATCAATGATCCATCTTCCCCTTTCTGGTTTTGAATTAGATTCAAAACCCACATCTGATTCAGAGGCTTTCACTTCGGCCACCAATGAATTCTTTGAGTGGAAATCAATAATGTTATGCCAAGGGCTCTTATGGAAGCTGCACCACTTCCCGATATCCTTCTTTGTATTTCTGGTGTCCTTATTTGATTTTGGCTTGGACTGGTTGTCCTGATACTGTCCATATTTTCTCTGTCCTTTGTTATGTAGGTTGGGCCACCCTTTTATGGTTTTTTTTGTGAGGGGTTCCCAGGCCCAAATTGTCGCATCTTTTGTTCGTGCTTCTTGTCAATTTTTACGACATATCGATACGCCGCGCCCAACGATGACTTGTCAAGAAATTCCATTTCATTTTAGTTCTATCTATGCAGAGTACCACAGTACTCTATCACCAGATGTCGCTCTGATTCTTTGATACCCAACTTGGTGCTCAGGGTATGGAAGATATTTGTGAAATCTAGCACTGCTTGGTCTCTTTCTTGCCGCAGTGTGGTCCATTTGGTATACAAGCCGTCATAACTTTTGACATGGTAGTATTATTCCTTAATATCATCCTTGAAGGATTCCCAGGTGGTCACAAATGTAAATAATGAGGGTTCCTCTATTTCCTTTTTCTCACATAAAGTTTCCCACCAATCTTTGACATGGGGAACGACTTTAAGGAGTGCAAAAGTAATTTTTTCTCTATTTGAAAAGTTGTGGATAGAAAAATTAGTAGATTCATCCAGTTTTCTGCAACATCTACGTCTATACAACCTTCAAATATAGGAATATCGAAGTTGATTTGTACCTTGAAGGGGATGGCGCCTCTGCTTGAGGAAGATGTGTCACCTGTTGGTAGCCGCCGAAGGATTTGTGTGAAACTATCCATCATCCCATTCCTCTATTGCATGAAGGATTCCTCAAGAAACATTTTGAAAGGATATCCTGTCCCATCATATTTCTTTTCTCCTACCATGAGAGATCATTTGGGCGTGCGACAGATTTTGTCCTCAAGAGAAACAAGCTCGAGAGCCAATTCTTTGTACCCTGACCTCATTGGGGACATGCAGTAAGATGACAAGGAGAAGACCGCTTTGATACCACTGATTTGGATTTTATGAGTAGAATGAAATGAATACAGATTATTAAAATATGCTTAAAAAAAAATACTAGAGATACAATAAAACTAGTTTTCTATTCAATAAGAAAATAAGCTGAAACTATAAAATGCAGTGGAAAACAAGCTTGCTGGAATGGTGGCGAATTATCTCTGAGAAGAGATGTGTCAGCTACACTCATTCACAAGAATACCATTACAATGAGGCTCTGAAGGCCTTTTTACAATAAACAGGAATGTCAAAAACCCTAGACATTCAAAAACCTAACCCTAGGGTAAGTTAGTTGGTCAGCTTCTCAGGTTGCATTTTCCTCTTAATAAACTGGGTTGCTTTGTCATATTCTAGTGGAGTAGGAGACGATTCAGTTGAGGTGTTCACCAGTGTTAGTGAAACATCCATGGCGCCTAATGGTTGGAATCCTAACCCCACCTGAAAGGGATTGTGGCAAGTTGAGCTATGCAGGGCTTGGTTCTAGATATGTTGGACATAGGGAAGAATCTCATCCCATGTGCGTGGGTGCTTGGAATTGTACAGGTGCAAGATATGTACGATCATATGATTGATGACCTCAGTTTGGCCACCTGTCTTGGGGTGGAAGGTAGTGGATTTGGTGATCTTGGTATCCAACAGTGACCAGAGGTTCGACCAGAATGTGATGAGGAACCGACTTTACCAATCTTAGAAAATGGTTTGTGGGATCCCAAAGTGTACCCAAACATGTTCAAAGAAGATCTTGGAAGTGGCCTCTGAAGTGATGTTCTTCTTGCAGGCGGCCAGAATCGCCATCTTGGAAAAGCAATCAACAACCAAAAAAATACAGTCACTGCCCCTCTTGGTGGATGGGAGGCCTGATATGTAGTCCATGGAGATGGATTCTCACGGCCTGTCAGGAGTAGGAAGAAGGGTGTACAGGCCTTGTTTCTTAGTCGTCGGTTTGGAAATAGCGCACGTGGTGTAGGACCTAATATACTTGTCGACATCCTATCAAAGTTTTGGCTAGTAGAAATGTTTTTTCAGCACTACCATAGTCTTTTCGACACCAAAGTGTCCTGCCACCCGACTATAGTGAGCTTCCCAAATCATCTTTGTGTGCTCACTTTATGGAACATAAATATGGCCCAGATGACACAACAACCCGTCTTGAAGATGGAAATTAGTGACCGCTAAGTTTTCTCCCAAAATTTGGTATGTGGTGGAGAAGTCAGGGTCTGTCTCATAGAGGTGGGGCCATCCAAAGGTCTCATGGCCACAAGAATCTAGCACTGTGGTGAATGTTGTGACTGGTGTTTGGCTGAGGCAATCAAAAACTCATTTGGTACTTCCTATTTTATATTTGATTTTGAGGTGGAACGGTTGTAGGTATGTGGACCACTTATGATGGCATTCATTCTGCAATTTTCCTTGGTTCTGCATGAACTGTAGTGGCTTGTGATCAGTGTGGATGACTGTATCCTTCCCCAGAATGCAGTGTCTCCACTGGTGGCAGGCTTGAAAAATGGGGTACATTTCTTTTTCATAAGTAGGGTACTTACATACAACATTTGATAGTGTCTCACTATGATACGCCACGGGGTTTCTATGTTGAGTGAGAACTACACCCACAACATAGTCTAAAGCATCTGTCTCGATTTCAAAGAGATGCTACAGGTCCAGTAATGAAAGTACCGAGGATGAGCATAAACACTCCTTCAATTCATCGAAGGCTTGTTGTTGGGATAGTCCCCACACAATTTTTTCCTTACTTCTACCCCTGGTTACTTGGCTGAGGGCCCATGTGATATGAGAGAATCCCATCACGAACCGACGATTGAAATTGGCAAGGCCCAAGAAGATCCAAATCTTGGAGAGTGGGGTTGGGGATGAACAATCACTAATGGCTTGGATCTTAGCTGGATCCACATGCACACCATGTTGATCAATGATGTAGCCTAAGTAATGGACCTTGTCCATGCTGAAGGAGCATTTTTCCAAGTTTGCATACAGTTTGTGCTGCCGTAGGGTGTACAGAACCTGCTGTATATGGTACAAGTGTTCTGCCCAAGTCTTGCTATAGATGAGGATGTCATCCATATACACCACTACAAAAGTACTGATGAAATATTATAGGATATCATCCATCATCCTCATAAAATTTGTTGGAGCATTTTTCAAACCAAAGGGCATGACCATCCATTCGAATAGACCATTTTTTCACTCGAAGGCAGTCTTCCATACATCTATATATTCTATTGGAACCTGGTGGTATCTAGACTTCAGATCAATCTTACTGAAGTATTTGGCCCCTGTGAGTTGATCAAGGAGGTCGTCGATTCGGGGAATTAGTTACTAGTTCTGGACTCTGATTTTATTCAAGGCCTGGTAATAAATGCAGAGTCTCCAGGTCCTATCTTTCTTCTAAACTAGTACGATTGGGCTCCCACAAGGTGATGATATGGGACATATGTGCCCCTTGTAGAGAATTTCTTGGATCTACATCTTAATCTCCTCATTTTCTAAGAGAGAGTGGCAATAGACCAACCCATTGGGTAGCGGTGCGCTTGTGGTCAGATTGATGGGATTCTTGACCTGACAGTGCAGAGGTACCCATGTAGGAGAGGAGAAGACATCTAAGTATTACTCCATGACCTTATCCACTTGATTCTGTTGTGTGGAGAGATTGAATGCGGAGGCCTTGGATGTGGTTACGATATTTCACTTACTCTGAGAGCGAATCACGAAGAAGACAAATTTCTCGGTCTAAGAGATGACCTCCCTGCATTACTTGGAAGAGGTCAAGGAAATAACACTAAGAGGGACTGCCTCGAGTCTCCTATACAATTTATTATTCAAAGTAATAATAACACTACAAGGCCTAGACTCATATATACCATGACATTTCCATAAATAAGGTTGGACCAAAACAACATTACAAACTTTGAGAGGAGAAACAACACACAATACCTCGTCTTTGAAGGGATTTATGTCATATGACAATTGACACTATTGGATTACATGGAGATCACTTCCTTGGTGGAGCCATCCAATGGTGTAGTGCTGCAGGTGCAACGTTGTCGACAGGGTGAGCTGCTTGATGACCTCTATTGAGATGAGTTTCTTCTGGCTACTGCTATCAACGATGAAGTGTAGTGGGGTGCCTTCTACCCACATCTTCAAATGGAAAAGGCACTCCCCTTATTCTGGCTCATCTGGTTGATTAGGCTAGAGCTTGGTAGTAGAAACGATACCACTGGAATCCACATCAATGATCCCTCTTCCCCTTTCTAGTTCTGACTCAGAGTCAAAACCTGCATCTGATTCAAAGGCTTTCACTTCAGCCACCAGCAACTACTTTGAGCGACAATCAATAGTGTTATGCTAAGGGCTCTTATGTAAGTTTCACTACTTCCCAGTATCCTTATTTGTCTTTCCGGTGTCCTTCTTTTCTTGTGGCTTGGAATGGTTGTCCTGATACTATCCATATTTTCTCTATCCTTTGTTCTGTAGGTTGGTGCCGCCCTTTCCTAGATTTTGTTGCGAGGGGTTCCCAGGCCCAAATTGGTATGCCTTTTATTTGACCTTCTTCTCGATTTTGATGGAATATCGATAGGCCACACCCAAGGATGAGATGTCCAGAAATTCCATTTCATGTTGGATGTATCTATCCAAAGTACTATGGTATTTTAGCACCATATGTCTCTCTGAGTCTTTGATACCCAGCTTGGTGTGTGGGGTATGGAAGATATTTCTGAAATCTAGCACTGCTTGGTCTCTTTCTTACCGCAGTGTGTTCCATTTGGTCTACAAGTCCTCATAACTTCTGACATGGTAGTATTTTTCCATAATAGCATCCTTGAGGGATTCCTTGGTGTCCGCAACTTTAAATAATGAGGGTTACTCTATTTCCTTTTGCTCACAGAAAGTTTCCCACCAATCTTTGACATTGGGAACGACTTTGAGGAGTGCAAAAGTAATTTTTTCTCTATTTGAAAAGTTATGGAATGAAAAATACCCTTCTAGTAGATTCAACCAGTTGTCTACAACATCTGCATCTATCGAACCTTCAAATATAGGAATATCGAAGTTGATTTGTACCTTGAAGGGGTCGGTGCTTCTGCTCAAGTAACATGTGTCACCTATTGGTAGCCGTTGAAGGATTTTCTTGAAACTATCCATCATCTCGTTCCTTTGTTGTGTGAGGGATTTCTCAAGAAACATTTTGAAAGGATCTCATGTCCCATCATATTTATTTTCTCCTGCCATGAGAGGTCATTTGGGCATGTGAGAGTTTTTTTCCACTAGAGAAACAAGCTTGAGATCTAATTCTTTGTACCTTGACCTCATTGGGGACATGCATTAAGATGAAAAGGAGAAGACCGCTCTAATACCACTAATATGGATTTTATGATTAGAACGAAATAAATATAGATTATTAAAATATGCTTAACACAGAATAACAGAGATATAATAAAATTGGTTTTCTATTCAATAAGAAAATAAGTTGAAGCTATAAAATGCAAGAAAACAAGCTTGCTGGAATGGTGGCAACTTATTTCTGAGAAGAGATGTGACGGCTGCACTCATTCGCAAGAATATCATAACAATGAGGCTTTGAATCCCTTTTTACAATAAACAGGAGTGTCAAAAATCCTATACATCCAAAAACCTAACCCTAGGAGATGAATCGCCAAAAGTCATGTGGGCCCTGTTTGGGTAAGTTAGTCGATCAACTTCCCGGTGTCGTAACTTTTTCATACGATATTCATTTTAGGTGCATGATAGACCATTGTAAAGGTCTATCCGAGGACTACATATTTTTTGTGATCCCTCAAAACACTGTTTAGGGCCTCAAAACGACCCTGCAAGTCAGGGACCCGAAAACTAGGAAAAAAAATTGCCAAACTGGAAAACATACAAAATTACTAGTTGGAATAGGTGGGAGGCCACTGAAATCCATATGGATAAAAGCATTAATAGTTTTAGTAAATTTCAGAATATGATCGTATCTTATGCCGAAAACTTCCCATCATTTCCCTCGTTCGATTGGTGGATCAGGGGTCGAGATTGTGCTTCAAATGTTTTCATTGATATCCCCTTGTAAATATTCCAACGCCGATCGATCTTGCCAAATGGATCTGATGTGGCGAAGATGACTAGGACCCAAGGAAACCTTAATATGACTCGAGACGAAACTAGGCCCGATGAACCCCTTACGTGGTAAAGACACGTGGAGTTCGAGACCTACGCCTTGATTTATTTGAGTTAATCAGAGTCGGGATTTTCCTTAATATATTCATTCTAAAACTGAATCCTAGATTGTCAACTCCGAAAAGTATCAGGGATCGACGATCAGCAATAAATTTATCCAAATTCTCTTGGATCGACTCTCTCGAAAAATTCCCGATGCCGAAACGCATCGAGGATCGGCGATTGGAGATAACTTTGTCATGGTCAAAATGTTTGTTGTGATCCTTCTGGATTTTCTCCAATACCGATAAAGTGCATTGGGCATCGACTATCGACGATTTCTTTATGTTCTTTGTTAACATCTATCTTCCTCTTATTTTACCAATGCTGAAGGGGATTGAATATCTCTCAAACCTTTATGAAAAAAACTTACGTAAACCAAAACTACCTTCTGTCGATGCCGATGAGGATCGATGCTCAATGAATATTGTTTTCTGTGCAGTTCCTTTACTTGCTTGAATTATTTCTAACGCTAGAGCTAAGTGCATTAGGTGCAGTTTTTAACTATCGATTCTTAATTCGGGTGTTAAGGTCCTTTAGACACGAGGTTTCACAAGTTCAAAATAAACTAGACTTAGCTAATAAGGGACATGAAAACAAGCAAAGATAAACCACTTCCCACAAAGAAATCAAGTCAGAAAAATGAAGAAAAAAAGTGGTACCCAAAAAGTGACAAAATTTGATAAGGATTTTTAGGGTGTGTTGAGTGCTCAACACCACCATTCAGAAAGGGGAATCCATTGTGCCTATTACTGTGTCTTTTCAAAAGCAAATCATATCAAATAGATTTTTAAGAACATGTTGACCACTTCTGTTTGACCATCAATTTGAGGATGATATACAATGCTCATATTTAGTTGTGTGCCTTGAAGTTTAAATATCTCCAACCAAAATTTTCTTGTGAATGTAGGGTCTCGATATGAGAAAATGGAAGTAGGCATACCATGTAGCTTAAATATATTATCCATGAATGTCTGAGGGCACAAAAATGGGTATCTTTTGAAATATGGTCAACAACCACCATGATGATTGATTTGTTTCCTACTTTTGGAAGTCCTATGATAAGTTCCATTGAAATGCTAAGATCATGTGGGCCATGTTTGGGTAAGTTAGTACATCAACTTCCCGTGGTCGTAACTTTTGCATACAATCTCTGTTTTAGGTGAACGATAGCCTATTGGAAAGGTATCTTTGAGGAGATTCATTTTTTGGGTTTAATAAGATCCATTGGCCATCATTGAGAAACTCTATCCTAAAAAACCTTCATTTAGGCCCTCAAAATGGCCATGGAAGTTAAAAAATGCTAAAAATAGTAAATTGCCAAAAAATTGTTTTGAACGAGTTGGAAAAGGTGTCTGGTCACTGATATCCACCTGGATCAATCCTCCCTCCTTATTAATCAATGGTCTCCATTGTGTTGATTTCCCCCATCAGATGAGGAAATTTCTGCTGAATTTGGCCCTGGGTGAGCCACTTGCTTTGGTGCAAGAGTCGCCCTGCCTTGACGACTCGATAAAGATGGCTCCTTTGTTGTCTAGTGACCTTGATATTTATATCCACAATATTATCACTAGATTCCTGTTGGATGCAATCATGGTTGAGTTATGTTGGTGTCAACTGCTCTACTATCTCTGAGGTGTCCAATAATGGTGGGAAATATGGTGGAAGGAGAGCCACAACACGATAGCCCGTTGGAAAGGTATCGTCGAGGAGATTCATTTTTGGGGCTCAATAAGAGATTTCGGATATCATTGAGAATCTGGATCCCAAAAAACCATCATTTAGGCCCTCAAAATGGCCCCAGAAGTTAAAAATTGCTAAAAATAGTAAATTGCCAAAAAAATGTTTTGAGCGAGTTGGAAAAGGTGGGAGGCCACCGATATCCACCTGGATCAGTTGGGATCTAATTAAATCCTTTGTATGAGCTACCTTAAATACTATTTTCTAGCAATTCCCCATGGGATTCCTTGAGCCATACTAGACTTGGTAATGATAAGGCAAGGAGTGACCCATCCTCCTCAAGTTTTCTAGATAAATCATTAGCCGCAACATTTTATTTACCCTTCTTATATATGATCTCATAATCATACCCCAACATCTTGATGACCCATTTATGTTTCTCTAGTGAAGAAAACCATTGTTCAAGGAATTAATTTAGACTGTTATTGTCAATCTTGATCTGAAAACACATCCCTGTGAGATATGGGTGCCAAATATTCACTACATGAATGATAGCCATCATTTCCTTCTAATCTATGGATTTTTAAAAATTGTAGTCACACAATTGCTTAGTGGTGAATGCCAAAGGGAATCCTTCTTGCATCAATACTACTCTGAGATATCTTCCCTAGGCATCACATTCCAAGAAAAAAGTATTATTAAATTCAGGCACTATTAATACTAGAGTAGTGCACACAACATCCTTTAAAGGAGTGAAGCCCTATGCTGCTACATCACTCCAAACAAAGGCATTATTTTTAAGGAGTGAATTTAGGGAAGCTATAATTATTCCATATTTTTTCACAAATTTCCTGTAGTATCCTGTATATCCTAAGAATCCCCTCAATCTCTTCAATGTTTTGGGATGGGGCCAATCTTGCATAGACACCATTTTCTTGGGATCAACTCGTACTCCCTCCTAACTTACAATGTGACCCAAATATTCAACCCCAGGGGCCCCAAAAGAACATTTGGAGTGCTTCAAAAATAATTGGTTGTCTTTCAAGAGTTGCAAGGACATATCAACATGCTCTATATTTGATTCTTGTTCTTTCCTATAAATCAAGATATCATTGAACAAGACCAGCACAAGATTGTATAGGAAGGGTTTGAAAATATTTTTCATTAGTTTCTGGAAGGTGGAGGGAGAATTAAAAAGACTGAAAAGCATCACCAGAAACTCATAATAACCTTTGTGTGTTCTTAAGGGTGTCTTAGGGATGTTTGTCTCTTTCATCCTAATTTGGTGGTATCCTGAATGTAAATCAAGCTTAGTGAAAAAATATTCTCCATGAATTTCATCCAAGAGATCATCAATAAATGGGATAGGAAATTTGTCCTTGATTGTCAACTTATTAAGAACCCAAAAATCAGGTTACATGCACTAAGTGCCTTCCTTCTTTAACACTGTGATTAATGGTGATGAGTAAGGGATTGTACTGGGATGTATGACCCCCACCTCCAACAATTCCTAAATGAGATTTTATTTTTTATTCTTTTGTGAAAAAGGGTGTCGATAAGGACATACATTTGGTGGTTGAATTTATGGAATCAAGAGAATTCCATGGTCATGCTCTCCTTGAGAAGAGGATAAACCCTTTGGTGTCTCAAAGACCTGATGATGTTTGTCGATAACTATCAACAAGTTTAGTTGGATTTATTGTGTCAAATTATCCATGACCTATATGGAATTAAGTTGGGCAATAATGCCAAAGTGGCCTTTCTTTAATAACTTCTCCATACAATGAGAGCCAACTATTTTAAGAGAGACTGCATGAAGCCCTCGAAGGTTGTGTACATGGTCGTTTTTAGTGAAACTCATATAGAATTCCTTGAAATCCATGGTGATTGGTCCCAATGTGTGTAGCCATTATGCCCCTAATATTATATCACAACCACCCATATATATGGAAAACATATGGGTTTTGAGGTAATAGTCTCCCATCTAGAGTTTGACATTTTCACATCTTACCCCACATTTCATCATAACTCCACTGACAATCATGACTTGAAAGTTGTGCACTAAGTGTACAAAACAATGGGCTTATTCTACCATTGTCTTGTGAATGAAATTGTGAGTATTGCCACTATCAACAAGAACTACGACTTTCTGATGCTTGATGTAGCATGCAAGTTTCAAGGTTTGTGGAGTTAAAATGTCGGTTAATGTTTAACATGTTATCATTGATGTCATAATAAGGCATTACAATGAACATGTTATCATTGATATTATGCTAAGGCATTTGCAAGCAAGGGGGGTCATAGTTTACAAGTATAATAAAAAATGGGTGCACATGAAAAAGTAAAAAGTGAATTTTAATAGTATATTTAAAAGTGCATGTAAAGAAGTCAAATAAATATTTTACAAGCAAGTGGATTCAAGTGCGTGGTTTTGGAAGTAAAAGTGCATGTGAAAAAGTGAAAGAAAATATTTTACAAGCTCATGGTTTCAAGTCCATGATTTTGGAAGTACAAGTGCGTTTAAAAATTCAAAGAAATATTTTACAATTGGTTTTACCATTGGTGGTGTTGTTCCTGAGTCTGTACTAAGGCTTAAAGTACAGTGTCAAGGCATCCGAAAAAGGTAAAAGATGTATACTATAATAAAGTCTCATTCGGTATTGGAAATTAAGGGAGATTTCTACGTTCCCTGCGTCTAGCTTCCAACTGCTCCTGTATTGCGATATCTTGTTCAATGGCTGCCCATGAACGTTCTAATTCTTCCCGGGTATTAGCAGTTCTAAGAGTCGTGATGAAAAGATTTAATGCGATATTGGTTTGATCTAATATTCCAAGTTGAATATTGGGTTGAATTACCGGGGGTACAGTCATGGAGGAACAATGAGGGTATGGAAATAATTTTAACAAGAGATTTTGATGGCTGATTCGATTCGGTCAAACATAAGAGAAATCTTCATGTGAAGAATGAAATAGGACTACAAACGAAAGGCCCTTTCCCGTAACTGTATGAATTTTCGTAAAAGGTGTGAAATAAGAGAAGAACATCTAATCGTAGGTAACATAAAATTCTTATCTGTAAAAAACACACATATACATGGAAGAAGAAATGATTGTAATTGACATGGTACAAGTAAACACAAAATCCTGTAACTGTAGCTTGGTCTTACACC
>JZKD02S0152225.1:46222-82857 GCA_000966675.3 Picea glauca | reverse complement strand
CCCACTAAAATGCATCCCCTACATCTACCCTCTGGCCTCCTGCGCTCATTCCTTTTGCCAAGTGTCTTTCCTACAACCCTTCTCGCCTCCCTATCTGTTCAGGCCTCGTCCTCATAATCTGACGCCACCACCTCTGTCATGCACCCCATCCTTCGCGCTGGCCTCTACACCTATCCGTCACAACCATTATGTTATTCTAGGTGGCAGTGCGAGGAGTCTTCCATATCCCGAAGTGCTGAGATGGCCAGGCCATTCTCAATCCCAAGAAGCAGTTATTGAAGCGGTTGGCGGTGGTTAGACATCATCTCTGTCATAATGGGAAAGTCCTGCAATGAATTAAAGGCACGTCGATTCACCGATGAAACTGTCAGAAGATCGATCGCGTCTGCCATAAGTTGCACGACCATTCAAAGATTGTGGCTACAGAATTTTCAGAAGCGATGCAGACGTAAAGCTTTCAATGCAGTATCTTGGTTCCGCTGCTATTGTTGTTTTGAGTATATGTAGGCATTTTTTCCATTTTGGTATCTATCGATGGTAGAGCTAAGATCCCAACTGTAAATTTTCAGCAAACATTCTGGTTTCCTGGTTATGCCTCTGTGTTTGAGATTTCTTGGTTTATAACAAACAGTTTTCTTTTTTCATATATGTTCCATCTCATGCCAGGGAGTCCACAGTCGAAGGATTCACGTGGATTGAAAAATCTTGTTATGATAAAGGATTTGTTGTGACATTGTTGTGCCCTCTGGTGTTATGTGTTTGAATGTAAAAGGATTTTGTGTTTGAATGATTTCTTCTCCAGTCTGTTACAAACCAGATGTTTGTGATAGACCTACGCACTCTTCTCATGCAAGTCTTCCCCCTACTCACCCTTTATTACAACTCACTGTTTGAAGTTTATCAAGACCTCACTCGTCCATGCATGCCTCGTCTGGTTTCTTCGTTGAGACAATATCGTTTTGAGTTTTCCTCCATTTGATCACCCCTTTAAACAAATCGTGACATTAAAATGATGGGCATCGGGCTCTGCTCCTGCAAGCAATCCAAGAGTGACTTCCGGCTCCAACATTTCTGGCGCCATTGCCGGGGACGAAGTTGAATATTTTCCCCGGGATTGAACGACAAAGATTAAGCTGATTCTGAAGGTGCATCAGATATCAAAACTTGAAGATTGCTACTGTGCACCTGGCGACTCCATTGTGACAACTCCACTACGGCGAACCTGTTGGACTAGTTGTGGCTTCCAGCGGCAGACACACACGGTCCCATCCACAACTATCTCTGGCTACAACTGAAGAAAATCCAGAGGAGATTCTCAGAAAAGGAAAGGCTCCTCAAGGAGAAAGCTTCACCTCTGAATCTGGTATTTCCCCACCTCCCTCTGTAAGAACTCCATTTTCTTATTCTCAGCTTCCTAGTCGCCCTCTCTCTGAGGTTTCCCATTTTCTGAATTTTGGGAGTGTTCCTACTGAGTTTTCTCCTCCTGGTCTAGTATCAGAGGGAGAGATCCTTGTCACTCCCCCCTCCCTGGAAGTTGTTCCTTAGTACAGAATTCAGGCCTCAGAAGGTCTCACTACTCCTCCTTTTATTGCCACTACTACACAAAGAGAGACATCCACACATTCAGGTCCCTTAGACCTCTCTCTGTTTTTCCCGTCGTCCCCTTCGAGGACCTCTTTGCCTACATCTCCCATTCGCACTCCTTCTCCTCCAAGTTCTCCTCCACCTAATATCCCTATGGCTGGTGCTAATCCCCCACTAAATAGAATGGATGCCATAGTCACTACTAGATATGCTCCTCTAGTCCTACCCCATCCCATGAATCCTCTCCCTGCTGGAGACTATTTGAAATACATGCCCAAGTTCGCTGGGGAAGGGGACATAACTGTAGAAGAGAACTTGGCTGCTTTTTACAGTTATGCAGACAACCTCAATATTGAGAATGAAGATGTCTAGATGTGAGTCTTTTTCCAGAGCTTGGATGGTGAGGTTAGAAAATGGTTTAGAGGATTGGCCCCTAGATCTATTGCTGGAATTGAAGCCCTGGACAATGTTTTCCTGAGTCAATGGGGAGATAGAAAATATTACATATATTACATGATTGAGTTTGGGTCTCTGAAGAAGCAAGAGGGAGAGTCTGTCTCTGACTTCTCCAAAATATTCAATAAAATGTATAACAAGATTCCTGCAGAGATAAAACCCTCAGAGGCCTCTGCCCAGATTTCCTATGCTGGTGCATTTGACCCTGATTTCTATCTTTTATTAAGAGAAATAAGAGCTACCTCCTTAGCTCAATTGCAATATGAAGCTATAGAGGTGGAATCCAACATATTAGCAGCTAACAGACTGAGGAACAAATCTGACTCAGACAGAAGAAAGGGAAAATCAGAAGCCTCAACTTCCGGCCCATCACTGCCCCACCCTCAAGTTAATGAGCTAACCCAGGTGGTGAAATTTCTGAAAGAAGAGATGGAAAGACTAAAGGTGGAGAGGTGGAAAGCATACAAGGGCCCTCAAGGCACTGAGAACAAAGGAGGTTTCAGAAGGCCAAACAATTTTGCTCCTCCAACCATGTACAAAGAGAAGGAAAGAGACATAGATGACCAAAGAATTCAGGCTCCTTTCCAGAACAGTTTTGTAGCTGAGGAACAAGAAGGGGAAACAGATGAGCCTGAACCTAAAATCCACTCTTTGGAAGTCACTCCCCCTTTCCCTCATCTGACCCAGTCAGCATATGAGGAGTCTCTGATGAACAGTCAGCTAAATGAATTGAGCAAGGGAGACAAAGCTAGTGGTGGCCGAGGCAGGTATAACCTGAGATCCGACAAGAAGGCAGCAACACCTGATGTTCCGGAGCCATCCTCTAGAGCAGAGAAGTCTACTGATGAGGTAGTAGACAACCACAGAGGTAAGAAGGCCCAACCCCTCTCTCCCATTGTCCAAAATCATGTTCCTGAAATTAGAGAAAATCCAAAACTTACATCCTCTTTTAATTTCGAGCATGAGATTCAGAAGATCAAAATCCTTGTGCCCCTCACCGAGCTAATCAAACATGATGAATTCAAAAAGTGCTTCTCTGACCTTTTGAAATCTGAAGCCTCAGGCCCCTCCACAGACTTCATAAACCTCCAAGATGAAAAACTAGCAGTTGTCCTAGGCCCCATGGTGGAAGACAGAGATGATTCATCCCCTCCCTTCTACACCTCCCTGAACATACATGATAAGGTACTGCACAACTGTCTGATGGATTCAGGAGCCTCTCACAACCTCATTCCCAAAGCTGTCATGGAAGAATTAGGAGTGGAAGTCACCCGAGCTTATCATGACCTCTATTCTTTTGACTCCAGGAGAGTGCAATGTTTGGGAGTCATCAAGGACCTGGTAGTCTCCTTGTTTTAGTTTACCATGAAGAGTATGATCATGGATATCGTGGTAGCTGATGTTCCCCCCAAGTTTGGCATGTTGTTTTCAAGGTCTTGGATCAAGAGACTTAGAGGGACGTTACAGATGGATCTCACATATGCCACCATTCCAGTCTTTGGAGGGGAACATAGAAGATTGTACAGAGAAGCCCAGCTAGCCTACATTGTCAGTGATGAAGCAGACCCCACTAATCACCCCATCTTTTCACTTGACACTGGCTTAGGGTCTGGCTTGTTACAGGTCATTGAGACTCTTGAGGCCCCTTTACAAATCAAAAAGCAGCCCATTCTGAATCAGGGAATGCCTCCTCCAACCACCTCTGTTTGGAAGATGTTCTTTGACGAAGCTTCTTCCAGTATAGGTGAAGGTGCCGGAGTGGTATTCAGATCCCCTTCTCAAGAGACCATATCTTTGTCATACAAGCTGGAATTTCAAGTCACCAACAACGTGGCAGAGTATGAAGCCTTGGTTCTGGGATTAAGAGCTGCAAATGAAATGGGAATCAGAGAGATGGCTGTGTTTGGAGATGCATAATTGATTGTCCAACAGGTCAAAAACATCTATCAGGCCAAGCATCCTCGACTCAAGAATTACAGGAACGAGGTATGGGACCTAGTTGATAATTCTTTCTTAGATTTCAACATCTCTTTCATTCCAAGGGAAGAAAATGCTCCATCCAATTTTCTAGCTTTCTCAGCTAGTTTGTTCGAAGTTCCCATGCTGCCCACTGTTAGATCCGAGGTTGAAATAAGATACAGACCCTCTGTAACAAATAATGTCAGACATTGGAAGGTATTTGAAGATGACCAGGAGATCGAGAAATTCCTCCAATCCATTGATGACTTTTCTGCGTCACACATAGATGAGGATCTTGACAATGAGGAGGAACCTGATCACCACCCTGGGGAGTTGTTGAATAAAATTGCTGACCACCAGATTATACAACTGCTAAGCAATCACATTCCAAGAGGTCTGATCCCATTAGAAAGATTGTTCGATGGGAATTATGTGGCAGTGAGGGGAAGAGTTTCAGGTGATGATGCTGATACAGCTGAGTGCAACATAGGCACACCAGAGGAGCCCAAGTTTGTTAATTTGTCGAGGAGCTTGACTGAGGAACAGAGGGTCAAATACACTAAGTTGCTGAGGGAGTTTGTTGATGTGTTTGCATGGACTTACGAAGACCTCAAGACATATGACACATCTGTCATTGAGCACAAGATCCCTCTGAAAGAAGAGGCTAAGCCATTCAAACAGAAGTTGAGACAAATAAATCCCATGTTGTTACCCATCATGGAGAGAGAGGTGAAGAAGCTATTGGATGCCCAAATCATTGTCCCCTTGAGATACTCCGACTGGGTGGCCAATTTGGTCCCAGTAAGGAAGAAGAATGGAGAAATCA
This sequence comes from Picea glauca, assembly GCA_000966675.3. Taxonomy (NCBI): domain Eukaryota; kingdom Viridiplantae; phylum Streptophyta; class Pinopsida; order Pinales; family Pinaceae; genus Picea; species Picea glauca. Next base: position 78,032 of record JZKD02S0152225.1, on the reverse strand, counting down.
GACTCTATGTCGATTTCAGGAAACTGAACAGGAGCTCGAGGAAAGACAATTATCCCCTGCCCAACATGGAGCATATATTGCAGAAGGTCACTGGTGCATCTAGAATATCCATGATTGATGGCTTTTCTGGTTACAATCAGATATCAGTCATGCCTGAGGACAGAGAAAAGACAACCTTCACCACTCCTTGGGGGACATTCATGTATGCCAAGATGCCATTTGGGTTGATGAATGCAGGAGCCACATTTCAGCGAGCCATGGACATAGCCTTCATTGGGGAAAAAGATAAGTTTGTGGTGATTTACCTAGATGACATAACAGTCTTTTCCAAGACTGACAAAGAGCACCACTGCCACTTGAAGAGGGTTTTCCTGAAGTGTCGCAGGTTTGGCCTTTCCCTGAATCCCAAGAAATCATTGTTTGCTATGCAATAAGGGAAACTATTAGGCCATATAGTGTCAACAGAGGGAGTAAGGATTGACCCTGACAGGGTAGAAGTGATTTAGACCCTGTCACTCCCCAGATCTAAGAAGGAAGTTCAAGCCTTCCTAGGGAAAATAAATTTTCTGAGGAGATTTGTTTCAAATTTTGCTGAGCTGGTGAAGCACATCACAACCATGCTCAGAAAGGGGAATGAAGTAAAATGGACTGCTGAACCTAGGGAGTCTTTTGTCCAAATAAAGAAGGCATTGACCGAGGCTCCTGTGCTAATCAGTCCTGATTATTCTAAAGATTTTTTGATATTTTCTTTTTCTTCTTGTGATACAGTAGCGACAGTTTTGTTGCAGAAAAATGATCAAGGACAAGAGCAGCCCATTGCCTTCTTTAGAAAGGCACTGAGGGATGCAGAGCTCCGGTACGAAATCATGGAGAAGTACGCTTATGCCTTGGTGAAAGCTCTCAAAGCTTTCCGAGTCTATGTCTTGCATTCAAAGGTAACTGCATATGTCCCTTCAGCTTCTGTGAAGGACATTCTTATACAACCTGACATAGACGGAAGAAGAGGTAAATGGATCACCAAGATCCTGGAATTTGATCTGGAGATTAAACCCACCAAGATGATAAAGGGGCAAGGTTTGGCCAAGTTGCTGGCTGAATCCAATTGCAGAGCTTTGGGAATCAATTTCATCAACGAGCAATCTGAATCATCCAACAAGGATTCCCAAAGAGCTTTACCATTAGCAACGTGCACCTGGTATAAGGATATCTTGTACTTCTTGCAAGAATTGAGGCCTCCTGATGGAATGGAAAAAATCAAGGCAAGAGCTTTAAAGCTCAAAGCTGTCAGGTATTTCCTTATTGACCAAGCCTTGTATTGGAAGGACCCTCTGGGGGTATTACTAAGGTGTCTGGACCCACAGCAGGCCCAGAAGGTTATGAATGATTTCCATAGCGGTCTCGGTGGAGGCCATCATTTTTGGAAGACCACAGATCACAAGATCCTCTGAGCTGGGTATTACTGGCCCACCTTATTTCCTGATGTCTGCAAGGAAATCAGAGCTTGCATCAAATGCCAGAAATTCTCAGGAAAACAACAACTCAAATCCCTGCCATTAAAGCCTGTGGTAGTCTCGGCACCCTTTCATCGGGGAAATTCATCCCCCCTCGAGTGGCCAGCAGCGGTGGATTCTGACAGCAACCGACTACTTCACTAAATGGATATAAGATGTCCCTACCAGAAGAACTTCTCACAAAGTAATCATCAGCTTCCTGGAAGATATTATATCCAGATTTGGTTGCCCCAGCAGAATCGTTACTGATAATGCCTCTCCCTTTCGGTCTGAGCCTCTGGTCAAATTCTGTGATCAGTTCCAGGTTTCACTGGTTCACTCCACTCCCTACTATCCTCAAGGAAACGGACTGGGAGAGTCCTCCAATAAAAGCTTAATCAAGCTTATCAAGAAACTATTGGAGGACAACGAAAGGGCCTGGGACTCAAAGCTAAAATTTTCTCTTTGGGCTGATCGGGTGACAACAAAGAAATCACTCGGCATCTCACCTTTCCAACTGGTTTATGGAATAGAGGCCATTTTCCCCACTCAGCTAGCCTTACCTATGGCAAATCTCCTCCAAGACTATGAGGGGGAACCTAACCATGTGCTCAGAAGAATTCATCAGATGGTGGAAGTGCAGTAGATCAGAGAACAAGTCCTGGACAGAGCTTACAATCATCAGCAGAAGATTAAGTAGGCTTTTGACAGGAAGGGCAAGAAGAAGGAATTCGAGCGGGGTGATCTGGTGCTCAGATGGGATGCACCTCGGCAGGAAAAGGGAAAACATAACAAATTTGATGCCCTCTGGTTCGGGCCTTTCAAGATCCTTGAAGGGTTTTCAAACAACACTTACAGGTTGCAGGATCTGGAAGGCAAGGAAGTTTTTAGCAGCCCAGTCAATGGGCATTTCTTAAAAAAGTGTTTTTGTGAGCCACAGTCGGCTCTTTTGTTTTGTTTTGTAAATATTGTTTCTGTTTTTGTTTTTTCGGACTAATAAATGACTTCATAAGCCCAACAGCAAAGGCACTAAGTCTGCAAAAGAGTTCTTAGAGCATCAGAGGGATGACTCTATCCCCCATGGAGCCAAATGTTAGTGATATTTCTTGTAAGGGGTGCTAGAATGCAAAAGAATGGGTTAAAAGCCCACTTGTCCAAAGTTTCAGATGATAATGTGCCCAAGGTAAGTCACGAGCAAGTTCGAGCGGTGGCAATTCGTGCGCCCGGATCAATGACGCATATTGAATTCCGGACCCCCCTTGCCTTTCTGCCTTTAAGCAGGGGGGGGTCCGGAATCGGGGGCGCACCTCTTCAACGGTCCAGATCAACGCGCCCGGATCAACGGTGATAAAGGTAATTCTGGACCCCCCCTGCTTTTCTACCTTTAAGCTGGGGGGGGGGTCCGGAATCGCAGATGCAGCTTTCCGACGACCAAGATCTTAGCGCCCGGATCAACGGTGCTCACCTGATCTCATCATTCTCAGACACTCCGTGTTTAGCCAGTATGGGCCCTTCTCCCATCATGTCATCCTCCATAATCAGCTTTCCCCTGCTGCCATGTGTCATCGTTCCTCCCTCTCTCACTTGTCCATATGGCCCTTTCCTCATCTCATCATCCATTTACCACCTGCCACGTATCCTATTCCCTCCACAGAAACTTCCCACTAAAATGTGTCCCCTACATCTACCCTCTAGCCTCCTGCGCTCATTCCTTTTGCCAAGTGTCTTTCCTACAACCCTTCTCGCCTCCCTATCTATTCAGACCTCGTCCTCATAATCCGATGCCACCACCCCTGTCATGCGCCCCATCCTTTGCGCTGGCCTCTATGTCTATCCGTCACAACCATTCTGTTATTCCAGGTGGCAGCGCGAGGAGTCTTCCATATCCCGAAGTGATGAGTTGGCCGGGCCATTCTCAATCCCAAGAAGCAGTTATTGAAGCGGTTGGTGGTGGTTAGACATCATCTCCGTCATAATGGGAAAGTTCTTCAATGAATTAAAGGCACGTCGATTCGCCGATGAAACTGTCAGAAGATCGATCGCGTCTGCCATAAGTTGCACGACCATTCAAATATTGCGGCTACAGAATTGTCAGAAGCCATGCAGACGCAAAGCTTTCAATGCAGTATCTTGGTTCCGTTGTTGTTGTTGTTTTGAGTATATGTAGGCATTTTTTCCATTTTGGTATCTATCGATGGTAGAGCTAAGCTCTCGACTGTAAAGTTTCAGCAAACATTCTGGTTTCCTGGTTATGCCTCTGTGTTTGAGATTTCTTGGTTTATAACAAACAGTTTTCTTTTTTCATCTATGTTCCATCTCATGCCAGGGAGTCCACAGTCGAAGGATTCGCGTGGATTGAACAATCTTGTTATGATAAAGGATTTGTTGTGACATTGTTGTGCCCTCTGGTGTTCTGTGTTTGAATGTAAAAGGATTTTGTGTTCAAATGCTTTCTTCTCCAGTCTGTTACAAACTGAATGTTTGTGATAGACCTGCGCACTCTTCTCATGCAAGTCTTCCCCCTACGCACCCTTTATTACGACTCACTGTTTGAAGTTTATCAAGACCTCACTCGTCCATGCATTCCTGGTCTAGTTTCTGCGTTGAGACGATATCATTTTGAGTTTTCCTCCATTTGATCACCCCTTTAAACACATCGTGACATTAAACTGATGGGCGTTGGGCTCTGCTCCTGCAAGCAATCCAGGAGGGACTTCCGGCTCCAACACTCTCGATCACCCAAAAACATCTTTCGCTCTCGATAAAAAACCTATAATCATTCATACCGAGGAATCACCCAAACTAGATTAAAACGTGGTTAAATATTTGAAGAAGATAAAGGCTAATATTTCAGTTATGGACATATGTAGGATCCCTCAGCAGAAAGAATTTTTGTTATAGGCTTTGAACTCTGTGGAAAACCCAATGACAGGTAATGGTCCAGAAAGAAATTTTTCTCACAGAGATCCAGTGGGCAAACCAACTGTGAACAACTGTTCGGGCGATATAAAGGAAAAACCTTTTGTACCCCCATTCCTCTTAACGTTTGAAGTATTCAATAGAAACCTTCACAATTGTTTGGTAGATTCTGGAGAGTCCTCCAACGTCATGCCCTTGTCTGTTTTCAAGAAATTAAATGTCATTCCTCTCAAGAGTGATAAACATGTCATACAACTGGACAAAACCTAGGTCAAGGTCATAAGAGAACTCAAAGACATGATGATCAGAGTATCGTCACACCCCACATTTTTTCAAGTGATTGACATTATTGTAGTAGATATCCCAGAGGTGTATGGGCTATTATTGAGTCTATATTGGCTTGAAAAGCTAAACGGATACTCCAGTACAGACTAGGCACACCTCTGGCTACCACTGAAGGGATACAAGAACATGATAAAAATTGATAGAGAGATATATTTGAAACATACAGTCACTAATCTAGAAACCCCAAATGAACCCTCATCCATAGATTTCCCCATACTGGGAAATTATTCCTACGACTCCTACTTCGAAGACTTTTCTCCTATCTTGTCCGATGTCCCTCTTACCCAAAACTCTAAAATAGGTTTTCAGGAGAAATTGTCGATACTGACAAGAGACACCCTCTTCTGTCAAAACCCTGCACTAGAGCTTGCAAACAAAGGAGTTGAGAGCAAGGAACTAGTAAGGAAAAAGAAAGGAGTGATTGTCGTTCACAAATTTGGACCCTCTATTTTTATTGATCTAAATCGCAAAAAGGGTCAAGAGAAGGGTGCATCCTCATCGATGATAAAGGTAAATGTCATTTCTTGTCTTGTAGACTAGAATTCGAATGTACCAACAACACTGCTAACTATGAAGCTCTAGTACAAGGATTAAAGAAAGCCATAGATTTGGATGTCAAAGAATTGAAAGTTTTCGGAGACTCTGAAATTATTGTTAGACAAGTAAGAAACATTATACATTACAATTCTCCTCACCTTAAGAACTACCAGCAGTAGGTGCATAGGTTAATAGAGCACTTTGAGGCTTTCAATATCATTGCGATTCCCATAGAAAAAAATATTTTTTTTGACTCCTTGGCCATAGTCGCTTCCAGGTTGTCGCCTTTAGAGGATTATGAAGCCTCCCGATTCACTATGGAGCTTCTCTACAAACCATTGGTACATAATAACATTTCCAATTGGAAAGTCTTCGAAGGAGATGAACAGATCATAAAATTCTTAACCAACCAAGACAATTTCAAAGATCTCACTATTGACGATGAAGAATTCCAAGAACTATCAACAAAAACCGATCCTAGGACATGAAAACCTATGGATAAATCAAAGGCTCACACGATCCCAAAAGGGATAGCTAATCTATAAAATCTGTTTGATCTGAAAGAGAGATTTAAGGGACCTAAAAATGAAAAGACTGGTATCTCTTGTCCCCTGCATGAAACTATAAATCTTGGGATGCCAGAGAACCCAAAGAATGTGAATCTCGACAAGACTATATCTAAGGAAGAAAGGTAGGCCTATCTCAAATTGTTCATACAATACCAAGACGTCTTTGCGTGGTCCTATAGAGATTTGAAAATGTATGATACCCACATCATTCAACACATCATCCCGTTAAAACCCGAAGTGAAACCTTTCCAACAGAAGCTCTGAAAGTATCACCCATCCCTAGAACCTCTCATGTATCAGGAATTAAAGAAAATTTTATATGCCAAGATCATTTTATAGGTTAGGCATTTTTCCTAGGTAGCGAATCTTGTTCTGGTAAGGAAAAAGTCGGGAGAGATCCACCTATGTGTGGATTTTCAGAACCTCAACAAAGCTTCAGAAAAATAAAATTATCCAGTCCCGTCGATGGAACAACTCCTGAAGACCATGTCTAGCTCGGAAATATTCTCTCTACTAGATGGTTTCTCAAGCTACAACCAAGTATTGGTTTCAGAGGAAGATTATTTAAAAACCACCTTCCGAACCAAATGGGGAACCTTCACTTATAAATGCATGCCTTTCGGGTTATCAACGCAGGAGCAACCTTCTAAAGGGCCATGGACGTAGATTTCCGGGGACTAATCAATAAATGTGTGGTAGTATATCTAGAAGACATTATAGTGTATTCTAAGAATATAAAAGAGCACATCCAACACTTAACTCAGATTTTCAAAACGACATAGACCTGGAAAGGATTAAAGCCATAGCTCAACTTCCATTACCCCATAACAAAAAGGTTATGCAGTCCTTTTTTGGGCAAATAAATTTTGTGAGAAAGTTCAGTCTCGACTTCGCAGAAATCATCAAACCCTTACAAAACATGATTCACAAGGATGTCAAATTTAAGTGGGATGATCAGCGAAAATATGCCTTGAACAATATCAAAGCTACCATTCCCGGGCCTCGGTGTTGCGAAGTCCTGATTTCAATAGAGACTTTTCCCTTTATACTTTTTCCTCCAACCAATTAGTACTTGCAATTTTGACTCAGAAGGATGATGACAACAATGAAGCCCCAATGTCATTTATGAGTACTAATATTCAAGGAGTCGAGATCAATTATCCTACTATAGACAAACCAGCCTATGTGGTTTATAAGGCAATAAAGAATTTCAGGTCTTACATCCTCAAGAATCACACCAAAATAATTGTGTCACACCCTACAGTCCGATCCTTGTTTACCCAACAAGAAATGGGGGAAAGAAGAGGGAATTGGATGGCAATAGTCCAGGAATTTGATCTAGATATAAAATCTGCCAAACTAGTAAAAGGACAAGGGTTCTGCAATATTGCAGTCGAAGCCCAGGATCAAGTAAATGAATATTTCGGATGGGGGAATGAAATGACACTATGGTGTGGTGAAGTAGCATACATCGCCATAGGAAAAGACTCTTGGTATAAGGATTTAACTTATCTTCTACTTTATGGGACTTGTCTCAAAAACCTCAACCCTAGGGAAAGAAGAGACCTCAGATTAAAATCTACGCAATATTGCCTTATAAATTTGGTTCTCTTCTAGATTAATTATGATGGGTTACTATTAAGATGTCTCGAACAAGAAGACACAGAAAAAGTACTGAAAGAACTCCATGATGGCCCTGCCGGGGAACATTTCGCAGGAAACATCACTGCTCATACAATTATGAGAGCCGGCTATTATTGTTAAACCTTGTTCAAGGATGCCCATACTTATGCTAGAAACTGTAAGACTTATCAAATAAGCATTGGAAAGGAGAAGAGAGTAGCATTCCCACTCCAGCCTGTGAATTTCTCTAGGCCTTTTGAGCAGTGGGGGTTGGATATCATAGGAGAAATTACACCTAGCTCTTCAAAAATGCACAAGTACATTCTTACTGCCACCAACTATTTCACGAAATGGGCAAAGGAAATTCCTCTAACTTATGTAAATGATAAGGTAGTGATCCAATTCATAGAACAACAACTGATCACAAGGTTTGGTTTCCATTCTGTTTTGGTATTTGATAACGTAGCTTAATTTTCTTCCACCCTATTGATGAAGTTTTCTCTAGATAAAGGAATCATAATCAGGTACTCTACAAATTATTATCCCCAGGGAAATGGTGTGGCTGAATAAACTAATAAAAACCTGGTAAGGATATTAAAAAAGACGGTTATAGATAACCAAAGAAATTGGCATAATCTACTCTAGAATTCTCTATGGGCCGATAGGGTCACACCTAAAGAAGCTATAATAAATTCCCTATACCTTTTGGTCTATGGGAAAGAATCCATCCTCCCAAATGGACTCTATCTTCCGTCTCTTCAACTAACCCAAGATTCCAACGAAGAACCCTCATCGGCCATGCAACAAAGAATTAACACTCTTCTCATGCTAGAAGAAGAGAGAGAAAAGGCTAAGTCAAAATTCCTATCTCACCAACAGATAGTGAAAATATTGTTCGATAAGCATAAGGCTAAAGAAAATAAATTTGAAGTAGGAGACTTAGTCCTGAAGTGGGATAGAGCAAATAAACCAAAAGGGAAACATTCTAAGTTTCAGAATCTATGGCTTGGACCTTTTTGGTGACTGAGAAGATTGGGGAAGGAACTTATCAGTTGCAGAATCTGAAGGGGGAATCTGATGCCCTCCCACTAAATGGCCAAGCCCTAAAAAATACTTCGAATAATCAATAACAAAAAAAAAATGATGAATAAAACAATAAATATGTGTGTTTTATGTTCTTTGTGAATATCTTCACGATCGCACAATACTTCTTTTGTTTTTTCTTTTCTTTCTAGTTTTCTGTGATTTTTAAGGTATGTTTGACAAAACAATGGTTGGCCTTAAGATCACACAAAGCTGAAAATCCCATTTCTAACTCATCGCTCACTTACAATCACCAAAAGCACTGGAAACCTTGCGGTTACTTTGAGGAATCCTCTGTCCAACCTGAGAAATGAACAACTTTGGAGAAATGTCAGAAATGTCTACCTTGTGGTTCGGTAAGACCTCAAGGGAAAGAAGGAAAGCCAAAAAGGACTACATGGACCCAAAATATGGATCTAGCAAAGCATCCACCTTAACTCTCTCACCTTACAAATAAACAAACATCTTCCTCTTGCACTCACTCAGTGCATCATGCTAAAATAAAATTGATATTATCAAAAGAGTGAACAGTAGGAGAGGGTATGCAGATAACTCTGTCGGGGCTATGAACACTCGCTTGCAGCAGAGAAAGGTCTATGATGTCGGGGTGACTCTGTTGGGGCTATGGACGCTCGCTGGGAGTGGAGCAAAACCGAAGGAGGTGAGTAGATGTAACTAAAGGCCTCATGCTGGTGAATACTTTTCTAAACTTTTATAAAAAGGGGGAAAACTCGAAAGCATCAACCGAAGGATGTCAAATGAAAAGGTTAAGAGGTTTTGATTTAAGACCAGCTAAGATTCTCCATCAGCTTCCATATCAGGTGAGCCTTGGAGGAGGAACAAAGACTCTTCTTTCGCCCAGTGAATCTCCATTTGTTGAGCACTCAACACACCCTAAAAAGTCTATGTCCATTTCTACTTTTTGGGTACCACTTGATCCTTTTCACTGTTTGTTTTCACTTCAATATGAAACTGATCCCTGCACTTATCTTTTATGCTTCATGTTTGAATTGTTTAAATTTTTCTTGAACATACAACAAAGAATCATCATAAATTTAAATGGGACTTAACAACTACTTAAGGAATCGACAATCTAAAGCTTTCCCCAACACGCTAAGGAAGTTCAACATCGGTAAAGGTTAAAGGTGATGAAAATCACTTGAGAAGTTTAAAATAGCTGAGCGTCGATCTTCATTGTTGTTGGTGGATGAAAGCCTCTCTTTTCAGTGAATGATCTTTGGCAGGAATATCGCCAAAGACCGATCCATTTGGCTTTGGCAGGAAAATGAAAAAATAAGCATCACACAAGGAGAGGAGTGGTATCGTCGATCGCCAACTCCCAATATGATTTCGGCATCGAAGAGTTACAAAAGGATAATCCAAAAAGAAAACTACTCATTAATTTTACATTTTAATGCTAATCCCCCATGCCATCCAAGCATCGATAGTTGCAGTATCTACTTTCTTTAGTGATTTCGACATGAGTGAAGTCCGCAACTGCAATCCTTACTCACCATTCGAATGCTAAATTTTATGTTTAAATATTTTAATAACCCCAATTTAATAACACCACGTCAACATCAATTGATATCAGAAGTTTTAAAGGGAACATATCAACAGACTTACAATGCAATATAACAATAATAAAATCCCATAATTTGTGTGAAAACTTAGATAAGAGAGCACGATTAATTTACATCCAAAAAGGAACATGATACATTCAAGACACTTTGAATTTTTGATATAATTAAATCTCCCGCCAAGCTTGGGTTACATGCAAATAGACACCACCGACGTCTTTTCTAAGCAGCCCGGTCACAGTGAGAATATAAAACACTTACAACAAAAGAGAAAAACTGTCAAGCGTCACTTCGAAGAACGCAAAGCAAGAACCCACCCATTATGTATCTCCTATGCACGGACCTTCTCCCAGACTACTCCTCATGCCCTGTAATGTTTTCTTTTCCTCTTTTGTTGTCATCCTCTGCACCTTGTGCAATCGCACAATTGTATATTTTGCTTCTCGAAGCCATCTCTGGAGCCAAACTATGCTTCCTTCGTGACCCTGCGATGCCGATACCTCCTGGTTCTTCACCACCAACTAGCTCCGTAACTCTCTATTTTCTTGGTAGAGTTCAGCTATGGGAAGTTGGCCAGCTCAAACTGGTGGATGGGACTCTTGACGGGAGAACCCGATGCCTTTGCCCTTCCCTTTCATCTCCTGCTTCCTCTACTAGTAGTCTCGACAGGCCTCGACCAGTTAGTAAGCATCGTAGACCCCTTAGTAGTTGGATGTACACTCAGCTCAGCTAGGAGGTGATCTTCTTCCCCTTTTCCCATATCTTTTCTAGGCCTCCCCCTTCTCCATGGTGTCTGCTCCTGAGAGGGAATGACCCCCAACATATCTCTTTCAGACATACTTCTTTCCACCCCAACCTTTGTTGGAGATGCTGACACCATCTTCGAGTAAAGGCCTGTACCTCCTGTTGGAGCTTCAAGGACACTGGAAGCCAATAAGAAAGAGTCCCAAGCACGTTGGGGGTCGGACCTGACACTCCAGATACCTTGCAAACCCTGTCCCTTGTTTAATGGGGATCCCATAGTGTGACAACGTAGTGGCTTAGATGTCTGCAGATTGTAAAGGACTACTACATGAAGTTTCGCTAGAATAAAATCGCAAGACCAACACCACAAAGGTATAAATTCATCATATGTGTAGAATTCCCACATAACTCCTAGAATTTATAGAGAAACGAAGGGGGAAAATAGAGTGTTCCAAAAGAACACTCACACCTCGCGACAGGGTGTCTTGAAGACTTAACGTGTCACAGTTGCTCGACGAATGCGATCCAGAACACATAAATGCCGCCAATTAGAGTTGCAGGGAATGTATGGTATGATCATTCCAATCTCTTTAAACTCCCCATCTCCAATTATTGATGAATAATAGTTGACACACTTGGCGATACAGATTATGGAGGCATTTAACAACTTCCTTATTATGGTATTCGACCTTTTGGGAGCATACACGTGCACACTCGACTCTGGCATATTTTCTTGGCCCCAAAGGTCAAGCAACTACTATGATGGTTCTGATGCTCATATTTGCTATAATTGATTTTCCATGCTATGGCACACTGACGTAACTCATTTAAATTGAAGAGGAGCAATGGTGTGGAAAAATACATTGTAGGTCATTCAAAGGGGAAACTGGGATCACGTAAGTATTAAATAATGGAGACTAATGAGCTCCACAAGTATGCATCAATCTATTCTGTTTGTTTGTATCTTATATTATATTACTTTGTCACTAAATCATCTCAAACTTAATTGCAGGAAAGATTCCCCGATTACTGAACAAAGCTTGCTTCGTGATCTCATCGAGGAACGTGAAAGAAACATCAAAGTAGAGTCAAAAGAGCGATGAAAGATATCGGGCTCCCCAAGTTAGACACCCTCGATAAATTTACTGACCTGAGTGACTTGGTCAAGTTGCATGCCGAACAAGACTCGCTACGGGCTGAAGAGTTCACAAATATAACCGATGCAAGGCCATGGCAAGTGCAACAATTCGCAGAACATCTGATCAGAGCCTGAACGATGCTACAGTAGTTGAATTCCATTTTAGTAAAGTACCAGGCACATGCAGTGGACATCAAGGGAATATATGCAGTAATGAGTCAGAGCAATTATTTGTGTTGTCAAGTTATATGGTGCAATCTTTTGATGTTCTTTGCTTTAATGATGAAGATAAATCATTGTGTTATTATATGATGAATGGTTATGGTAGATAAATTATTCTGGTTTCCATTATCTTATTACATATGTTCTTTCTTTTTGATAATTATTTTCTCAGACAATAATTGGGTGCTCACATGGTTAATGTATTAGTACTAGACCTATGGTATATAATCATTGTCTGCATGTTTGAGCAGCGAGTTATCCCAAGCTCAGCCTCTTCTCCAGTGGTTAAAACTTAATCCTGTTTGTTGTCAAGTTGTTTTATACTGGCTTTCATCTCTCATACCATCCCCGCCGAAGAGAAGATATAGAAAAAAACAATCTTAACTGAAGGAAGAGCCTTCACAAAAAAACAAAAAGCCCATCGATAAATTGGTTGGATTGCAAGATCTGGAGAACCATTCCATCTTCAAATGATGTAGAGTCTAATTGGGCCTTGGTGGCAGGTTTGGTTCCTACCATTGACTTAAGGGATTTAAGATACATCAACACACTGGAAGGTAGATCTCCGGAGAAAACATGTCCAGTGAATAAGGTTTATCCACAAACAAGGATCTATTGTTTGACAGAACAAATTATGCCTTTTGGAGCATAAGGATGCAAACCTATTTAATGGATCTTGGTTTTGATAGTTGGCAATTAGTCATGACTGGATATACAACCCCAACAACTCCCCAAATGGATATGATAGAGAAGAAGCCTAGTGAAAACAATGCAAAAGCCGTGAATTCCATCTCGTACGATCTATCAAAATCTGAGTTTGTTAAGGTGATGGATTGTAAATCAGAAAAATAAATTTGGGACAAGCTTCAAAATATCTATGAAGGATATGAAAAGGTTAATAAGGAGAGGCTCTAAACCCATATAACATAGTTTTAGAATCTGAAAATGAAAGATGAAGAAAATGTTGCAGCCTATCTCCTTAGTGTGGATGGAATTTTCAACACCATCAGAGGACTTGGTGAAATGCTTGAAGAACCAATGATTTTACAAAAGGTGTTAAGGTCATTCCCCTTAATATTTGATGCCAAAGTTTCCACTATTGAAGAAATGAAGGATCTCGATAAATTGACAATGGATATATTCCATGGGATTCTCATTGCATATGAAATGACAACTAAAAAAGAAAATCCATCAAAGAAATATGCAACTTTGAAAGCCTCAAAGAATATGAAGAACAAAGAACACAAATAAAGTGATTGTTCTGGCTATGAATCATATGCAAAGGAAGCACATTTTGTGAGAAAACTCAAAAAGGGATCTAGAAAATACAAAGGTAAGCTACCCTTTAAATGTTTTAATTGTGGAAAAGTAGGACATTTTGCTGCTAATTTTCCATGTGAAAAGGATGAAAGTAGTGATGATGAAGACAACAATAATGTAAAGAAAGGGAGAAAACAACATCAACAAAAAAAGAACCACAAACAAGACAAGCATGAAAAGAAGAACTCTTATAGGTAGAAGAAGGGTCTCTACTCAAAAGGGCTTAGTGACTCATCTGAAGAAAGAAGTGAAAGTCGTTTCGATAGTGATAGAGAAGAAAATCTCTTTATAGAAATTGAAACAAAGATTGATGAAGACAAAGGGAAAGAAATGATGGATTTAGAATAGGAATAAAATATTCAAACAAATGGGGAAGTGGATCTTGAAGAGGAACTCATGTGTGCCTTAAGAAAAATAAATAAGCTTAGGAAAAAGAATTTGAAACAAAAGGAGTAGTTGTAGAAATATGAAGAAGATGTTCATGATTCAAAAGTCAAAATGTCACAAAGACTTGAAGAAACATTAAATACTATCATGAACCTAAAGTTTCAATTAGAAGAGGCAAGAAGGATATAAGAAGTGAGAATCCCATTGGAAGAAAAGGAAGAAAACTGTGAAAAGCTAGAATTTGAAATAGTTTCCTTAAGAAAGGAACTAGAGAAAACAACTGTTAGTTGAATATAAGCTTAAAGTTTGAAAAGAGTACTAAAACCTTAGATAATATCATCAATTTCCAAAGATATTCATTCATTAATACTAGTCTTGGCTATGATAAGAGTTAGATGACCACCAAAGAATATTCAAAAGCTACAAATCCACTGAAGAGAGTAAATGAAGGAAAATATAAAAGCTATGTTGATGTACTCAAAAGCTCCATCAATGACGAAGACAACAGGAAGAAAAAAAATGATGTTTCTTAGAAAATTGGCATTCCTTCCAAAGACAATAAGGGTTGATTCAGACTATTAGTTGCAATTGGGAAAGAGTAGTTTCGACCATCTGTGTAGAAATAACAACTCATATAGAGGAATATTTAGGGCTAAGGTTGAAGTATGAGGTACTAATAAATAAGACGAAGGTGCTAGGGGACAAGGTCACACCAACTAGAAAAAAATGGAGGGCACTAAGGTGAAGGAACACACTAGTAAACATATCATTTGTAGGCCTATCACAATCATTCACTACACCAAACAAAGCCCATATGTTTCTCTTATAATTATGAAATAGAGCCAGAAAAAACAACCATGTTGTAGATCGAGTTTCTCCTATCTCCATATTGGGATAAGGTAGAAAGGGCAAGGCTAAAATATCTTTCCCACCAAGGCGGCCTCACATGACCCGATACCAAAATTCTTTTTTTTGATATTGGTTTTGTTGTAATATTTTTGGTCATAAAGCAATAGATTGTAGAGCACATGCTAGAAATAATTATGTGTGGAACAAAGATAGAAGTACTTATGGGTTCTCAAACAAAAACTATAATTCATTTTCCCCTTTATTTGATTACAATGTTGTATGTTATAAGTGAAACAAGTATGGACACATAACATGTTTTTGTAGAAGTGGCCTAGCAAAAACTTCTAGAAAAAACAGGGAAGAAGATACCCTTTCCAAACAAAAGAGATTACCCACAAGAGGTTGGAAAAGGAAGCAGAAGCAAGAAAAGCAGAAGGAGGAATCTATGTTTTTGCAAACTTCCCTTCATTCTCAAAACAAAGGAAACCAATGGTACATTGATAGTGGATTCTCAAGCCACATGACAGAGGATGACAATAAGTTTCTCACTTTGAAAGAAGTTAACAAAGGAAGTGTGAAATTTGGAGATAATGCTACCACAAGGATAGCTGGAAAATGTCTCAGTCTCAATAATGGAAAGACTAAAATATAAAATGTCTTGTATGTTGAAGGTATGAAACACAATCTCCTCAAGGTTATTCAATTGTGTGATCAAGGACACAATCTCACATTTCATTCTCAATGCTATGAGATAAGGAAGAAAGGCTCAAAACAATTAGCAAAAAATTCTTATAGAACATCAAACAATATATATATATATATATCCTCAATGAGATCCACAAAGAAAAGTGATATATAGGAAAAATAGATGAAATATGGTTATGGCATAGAAGAATAGGCCATATGAACTTTGACAATATAGTAAAAATAAACAATAAACAAGAAGTGGGAGACATTTCAAAGATTGATAAACCTCCAAACAATCTTTGCAAGCAATGTCATCATGGGAAACTGATCCAAAAAAGATCTAGAGAAGGCTAAGAATAACTCAGAACTCACAAAGGCAACTCAGAATGCTCAGAATGGCTCCAACAGATAGAGAAAGGGAAAAAATTCAAAGTTCCCAAAACTCAGTTTAAAAAAATGATCGCAAAGACCGCATCGCAAGATTTCTAATGGTGCAAACAGCTTGTCAAATAGAGTTACGGTTTGAAAGATATCCACGGTCAAAGTTGCGGTCAAACATGGCCAATCAGCAGGGGACACATCATCATCCGTACTGTTGACGTCAAAAAATGACAGGGAAAGGTTAATTCATCGTATGAGATGTTGAATTTAGCATGCCACATGGAAGATCCAAAGCCTATCATGTGTCACCCGACATTGGACTTTTCAGGGGTCCAAGTGGACCAATAGAAAAGTGCCATGTGGCACCCCCAAGAGATTCCACGTGGCACCATCCGGGAAGCACCACGTGTCAGTACGGAATGACTGGGAAACATGTCAACATACAAGTGGGCATATCAGTGGCCACCACATGGCCCAATCATCAGGCGACACATGGAAGCCCAGGAAATGTTCAATGTTGAACCGTGAATGAGTTTGGTTTTAGAAAAACGATGGCAGGTCTGCCAAATCTAGCAGACCGCACCTATGTCAGAAGCTTCGATATAGGATCAACTATACTTAGTGGGGCAACCAAATGGATATGCCAACGGATATATATATATATATATATATATATATATAAAACAAACAACCACTCAAAAATGGAGTCCGGTGGGTTCGACCCCAGAACCTCCACCTAACCCAACGCTCTAATAACTCCTCCATAAACAGTGCACCACACAGTGTTGCTTGGTTTATCCATCGGGTTTATTACTTAAAAAAATCAATCTGACTAGATATAGGGAGAAGAGGCATGACCGTACCGTATGACCACGAGCATGGATTACGAGGAATAGTTTGTCATAATTGCAGGTTGCAGAGGGCACGAAAACTGAGACAAATTTTCTCTTTGGCTTGGGAGTGCTAGAGTCGGATCAAAGCATGGAGACAGTAATTTTTGGGTAATTCGATGCCACAAATCTAGTGGTGATGTTTTTTTTATGATCTAAGCATTATTTCTGCAGCTTGATTTCAGAATGATGCATATTCATGTATTTGCAAAATTCAATTGTTGAGTTAATGAAAGATCCTACCCATTTGAGAGTATGACCCAGAGACGTAGTCCGTCGGGGACGAACTTTGTTAACAAGTTTTTGTGTTCACATCTGATGCTTATGTCTCTTCATTTTTAAGTTTTCCCTTCTTTAATGGTGCACTTTAATTTATGCTCATTCAATACAATTATTTATAAGTCACGATGAAAAGATCTTGGATCATGTTGGTATCAGAGCAGTTGTCTTTGACTTGAATTTTTGAGTGTGAATGATTACTAGTTCCAATAATAAGAAGGGTGAAGGAACTCTAAATAATTTCAATCTCGAGTTTGGTCGTGTATCTAGAAGGAAGAAAATGTCAAAAGAGGACAAGCGTGATGAACAAGAGAAAAACTTTCACGTAGTATTTTATCGCATGGCAGAAATGGTTGAGTAAATGTATGGAGATTACAAGAAGAGGATGCTTAGGTAAATCAAGGGGCTAGAGTACATCCTCCTTAGCCTCCATCTTCACCTTCGAGTTCTATTTCTTCTTCCTCTGAGCATTCTCATCATTCTCATCATTCTAGCCATAAAGCCTCTTTTAATAAACCATTATTAAATATTGATGTAAAATTTACTTTACCTATGTGTTATCACTAGAAGTCACCTCGATATTTCATTGGAGGTAAGAACAGTACCCATCAGGGTCTTATGTCACAGGTTGGTTTTAAATAGGTCAAATATGTGTAGAGTCAAGATGATATCATTTTAACTCAGAAAACTGGACTGGTATGCACATGCAGGTGAGGTCTTAATTAACTTAAGTCAGTAAGTTGGAGTAAGGGTGAATAGAGGGAATACTTTGGTGAGGAGAGTGTAGAGTTCTGTTGTAGACATTAGGTCTTCCAATAGACTAAGGAGGAAAAGCTTCAAATACAAGATCCTTTTGGATTCAAAATTTCAGAAAACTGAAGAACATAAATAACAACACTACAATCAAACGTACATTACCATACAATCAAAACAATCCATGTGAATCCTTCAATCATGGACACTTTAGTATCAGAGGAAAATAGGATGAAAAATAAGATGACTTTCATTAAACAAGAAATCTCTGATCAAAATACATAATCAGAGAACCAAAGTTCTTCATCAAAAGTTTACAATACGGGAGCACTGCTCAACCATCGACCATAACAAAATACTAAATCTTCTTATATATACTTAGAAATGTTGGAACCACTGGGAGCATGATCAGACCACTTCATTTAAAGTTTTTATTCAGTGCCTGCTCTATCAAACTATGTAGGTTTTCTCATGTCAGACGCGAGCCAGGCGCAATTATGTGCTTTTACAGGAAAAATTGCCCATAAGGAAGCTTCAGATCGTTAGCGTGCCTTCATGGCTATGATTTGCAATTCTTTCCATTTATGGGGTGAGACGAGGTCTCAAATTCCACCCGAATATTCAATAACTAACTTCATTGGGATCAGTACATGGCCTGACACTCATGAATTTTTCCAGGCAGTGCCATACGAATTTTTCGAGTCAATCCCGACATCTCGAGGCCAAGCAAATATTCTTCTGTGACCAATATGGATGCTTTTAGTGTTTGGAACAACTCCTCTCCATCGCTCCATATTCAATGTGAACTAGGTCCATGACCCTACGTAATTACGTGATTGCAGGCATGACCAAAGGTAGTTTGAAAGAAAACCACTTTTGTCCCTGCAATCCACCACCTTTTGCCACATATTACTTTTTCCAAACCACGGTTTCAATTATGGGACCACTCAAAAACATTATCGCCTGAGCATGTCGCATCCCCGCAATGGACTGTGGTCATTGATCTTCTGATCTTGGGAAAGAATTTACGATCAATGACTCAAATCTTCCCTCTTCAGATCAATGGATCAGATCTTCCCTTTTTGAATTGGATGATCGAGATCCTCTTCGGGACTTCGGGCACTTTGGCCGCTTTGGGATTTCGGGCACTTCGACACTTCAAACATTTTTATCTGAATGCTATGCTTTGACGCTTCTTGTGTAGGCTACGAACTTGGACAATCTTCTTCCCTTGACAAGTATATGTCATAAAATTATGTTTAATGGAGATGCTAATCCTGAAAATCAATATAATTGGATCCGACAGGTTGAAGTGTATTGTCATGTCCAACATATTGCTAAAGAGGAAGTTAAAGTGAAATTGGCTTCTCTTTGGTTGGAGGGAACCACTCTCATATGGTGGGAGCGAAAGCTTCAGGATAGAAGCAAGTGTGGTAAGCTTCTTTCCTCATGGTCGGAATTTAAATTAGCGATAAGGAAGCAATTCTATCCATTAGGATATTTACATAAAGCAGTGATGGAATGGAAAACTTTAAGTCAAAGTAAAGGACAAATTGTACAAAGTTTCACAGAAGAATTTAGGAAGAAATATCTTGTGTCTAACATTCTTTTGGATTCTTAAGATAATTTAATGAAGTATATTGGCACACTTCACAGTTATATTCGACATACTTCTCTCTTGTTTAACCCCACTAGTCTTGACGAAGTTTGTGTGCAAGCCACTCACCTTGAGAACAGGGGACAACATGTTCAAGAAGATCCCACAAATAAGCCTTCCAATTTCCCACAGAAGACTTTTAAGAAGTTTAAAAGGAAGGACAAGAAGACCACTACAGTGACGAGAGAAGGAGTAAAAACATCTTGCACTCATTGCAAGAAGAGCAATCACGATGAGGAACATTGTTGGAAACTGCATCCGAAAAAGAAACTGAAATATTTCGGTGGAAATGGGAAGACAAAGACCGTTGCTATGGTACATCAAGATCTTGGTTCCGATTCAGGAGATGAAGGAAAGATCACAACATTTGGAGTACAAGGTAAAGATTCTCTTCATGCTAGTTATAGTTCCAATGACGAATCTCATGTTGATGAATGAAAGAGGAATGAGTTATTTCATATAAGAGTTTTATCTAAACATACTAATATAGATACACTATTTGATCCGGGTTCCAAAGTAAACTTAATATCTAAAGCACTTGTCAAGAAAATGGGTCTTGAGCTGAAACCACATCCGAAACCTTATCCTCTTGGTTGGGTATGTGACAAAACAAAACTTAATGTCACCAAACAATGTAGGATCAGATTTGTTATTGCTTCAAAATTGATTGATGAAGTTGATTTGGATGTTGTACCACTTGATATATGTGGCTTAGTATTGGGAAGTCCTTATCTTTATGATAGAAAAGCAGTCTTCTTTCGACATGAGAACAAATACCACCTTACTAAGGAGGGAGTGGAATATATTGTTACTGCTCATAGCATGAGAGTAAATACAACACTTGTTAGTGCAAGGAAAATGAAAAGACTCATAAACACTAATAAGATATATGTACTCATGGTTGTCAGAGAGAAAGATGTCGGGATATCCGACGCTTTCCAAGGGTGTGATCCATATCATAAAAAGAAATTAATTGATATTGTTTCTAATTATGATGATATTTTGCAGGAACCAGATGGATTGCCTCCTAAGAGGGAAATCCAACATGAGATACATCTTCAACAGTATTCTCCTCTTCCTAATGTGGGCATGTACAGGATGTCAGTTGTGGAGATTACAGAGATCAAGAAGAAGGTACATGGCTTACTGGATGAAGGGGTCATCAGGCCTAGTTCATCTCCTTGTGGTTCTCAGATCGTGATGGTGCCAAAGGAAGATGGCACATGGAGAATGTCTGTCAATTACCGAGCCTTAAATCACTCAGTTATAAATGAGATAATAGATTAATATTTATTGTCCAATTTAATTAAGGGAAAAATAAGTTAGACACATGTTTCTTGTTGACTTTTCAACACTTGGTATATCCGTCAGGTTTATTACTTTAAAAAAACAATTTGCCCAGAGTGAGGGAGGAGAGGCGCGACTATACCGTATGACCATGGGCACGTATTATGAGGCAAATTTTGTCATAATTGCAGGTTGGAGAGGGCACAAAAATCGAGACAAAATTTATCTTGGGCATGGGAGTTCTAGAGTGAGATTGGAGCGTGGAGACAGTAATTTTTGGGTAATTTGACGCCACAAATCTAGTGGTGATGTTTTTTTTCTGATCTAAGCATTATTTCTGGAGCTTGATTTCAGAATGATGCATATTCATGTATTTTCAAAAAACACTGTACAAGTCAATGATTAGAAAATTACTATATGTGACGACATCAATGTTGGACATTATGCAATCAATATGATTGGTTTCTTGGTTTCAAGTTTCACCAAAATAAATTCATGTACAAGTAGTAAAAAGAACATTCAAATATATAAAGGGCACCTTAAACTTCGACTTGTGGTTCTCAAGAGGTGAATATTTTACTCTAACGACATCTATGGATGCATATTGGGCAAACAATGTTGATGATAGTAAAAGTACAAGTGGAGGAGAATTCTTTCTGAGAAATATTCTAGTGTCTTGGTTGAGCAAGAAACAGTCTTTAGTTTCTCTATCTACAACAGAGGCCGAGTATATAGGGACAACATCATGTTGCACACAAGTTCTTTGGATGAAACAAACATTAATAGATATTAAGGTAGATTATGATCATCCAATCTCAGTAATTTGTGATAACACAAGTGCAATAAATATTTCAAAGAATCCTATTATGCATTAAAAAACAAAGCATATTCCAATCAAGTATCACTTCTTAAGAGAACAAGTAGAAGAACAAAATGTCAAGTTGGAATATATTACAACCAAAGAGAATATTGCGGATATTTTCACAAAACCCCTTCCCAAAGAGACATTTGAATATCTCATACAAAAATTGGGAGTGATGTCCATCTCATCTACTCACTAAGTACTTAAGGAAAAGCACAAGCTCAGTGAGATCACCCCTTTTCCATTCATGTCAAAGGGGAAGTATTGCAATAAGGGGGAGAATTCTTTCTATTCATGGTGGATTATGTATTTCGTCACGGGATTGCCATCAATAAAAAAGGGGGAGATTGTTGAACATCTTTTCATTGATATTGTAACATCCATAGTTTTAATCCCTGTGAATTATAATGTAATTGTGTAAATGTGAATTTGGTTGGTGATCCGATGTGTTGGGGCGAAGAGCCCATATGAATTTAATGTGGTCGGGGGGTGAATTGTATATTATGTACATTCAAATAATTAATAAAAATAGTAATCGTTGGTTGTGACATGAGAAGGATGAAAACGATTGGGGGCTATGATTCCATAAGAGAGAGGGTTCCAAGGGAGGGATATTCATGGGTATTAATCCAAACCACTTTTCCTGAAAGTATTATCATTGTGTAAACATTTTATTTTGTTGTTAAGTATTCTCAAATCCAATCATTAAACTCATGTAAGAGGGTGGGTGTGAGGAGTCACATCCCATAGTTATTTAGAGCATGGGGTGGAAGTACAATCAACATTGGGCAGAGTGAGCAGTCAACTGACTAGAGGAAAAGGAAATTCGTATGACCAAAGAAGCTAGTTTTTACATGTAGATTTTGAGTAGCAAGAGAGGAGAAAAGTGTTGGAAAGAGAACCAACCATGTTATGCTTGAAAGAAACCATTATTGAGTTGCCTATATGTTGGGAAATGTGGCCCGTTTTCTTGTAAGAATAGACCATGTGCCTGTGGTGGTATGTTTTTATGGAGGAAATGGCTCTAGATACTTGTGAAGGTTGTTGTTAGCACTCCTAGAGTAGATGGGATATTCTTGGTCAAACGGGTGCACTGGAGCCCTGGAGGGAAGTGGGAAGGCCCGAGGCATTGTGTTCAATGAAGGGGGATCTCATTCCTTGGGTTGTGCAGGTTGTGGATAGAATAGTAGAATCGGAGTTTTTGGATACTGTATGTGGAGAGTGGATGACCAAGAGGGATGGATATCCTTGTGGACTCATAGCCTCAGCTCGGGGGTGGCCTACTATTGACAGAAAAATGAACAATTGCACCTATGGTTGGGAGGTTCATCCTTTGTATGCGTCCAATTGGTTATATTTTATAAACATATAAGTGTTTTGTTGTTTTATTATGATTATTTCATTGTGTAAATGAATATTTGAATGTAGTGCATTTGTTGTGTTCTTACTGGATGCAATCAAGTTTTTAATATATTATTTTAAATGGATGTTAAATTATGGGCTTACTTCCCCTTGGTTTTATGTTATATGTATAGGGCATTTTTAATTTGTATTTAGCAGGCTAGGTCGGTTTTTGTAGTGACAAGACTCAACTTGGAGGTTGGGTATGTTACAAATGTTATGCTAAGGCATTTGCAAGGGGGATCACCCCAAGATTCACACACACACACACACACACACATATCTCTCTGTGTGTATAAGTATAATAAAAAAGGGGTGCACATGAAAAAGTAAAAAATGAATTTTACTAGTATATTTAAATGTGCATGTAAAAAAGTCAAAGAAATATTTTACAATTGGTTTTACCATTGGTGGTTTCAAGCCCATGGTATGTGCAGAGGTGAAATAAAAATAATTAATTATTTAATTAATAAATCAACACATTTCTTCAAAATAGGTCATGATGATGTATATAAATAAATCTAATATTTGAAGAGGAGTGTGTGTCATGAACTGAAATGTAATATTTGAAGAGTAGAATATGATATGAGTAAATATTGGATATTGTTTGAAAAGGAGAGAGAGACGAAGTATGCAATGAAGAAGAATATATATGTGACGATCTAGAGAACAAATCTTGTGAAGGAAGATCTAGCGAACAAATGTCATGAAGGAAAAAGTAGCGAACAAATATGGTGAAAACATAAAAAGTGAACAAACCTGATGAAGGTAGAAGTAACAAGCATATATGGTAAAGGTAAAAGTAGTGAGTAGACATGGTGAAGGAAATGTGAATGTTCATAATCTTTTGAAGAAGTTATATTGTAATTGAGGGTTGGTCCCGCTCAAACAAAAAGATTGACATCTCTTGCTAAGTTGGTGCTTAATGGTGGGGATTGGTGTCTCCAGTAGGTTGGTGCCTACTAATATCTGTAAGAGTAGGTCGATGCCTACTAGGATTTGTTCTAGTGGGGATTGGTGTCTCAAATAGGTTGGTGCCTACAAAATTATAAAGAAAATATTTTTTGGTTTTATCTCGAAAGGGTTTCCATGTAAATTCTATGTATGGTGGTCAATATTATATAAAATTTATTTCTTATGGTCGATGGGTATTTAAATAAATAAAATATTGTCTTATACTGACTCACCCCCCTCTCAATATAAGTGTGTGCTCAATAGATAATGCATGTAGGGATATGAGTGGTTCTTCATGAGTAAATGTAGGTTCGATATCGGCCTAAGTTTGAGTGTTGGTGTCTTCAACCTATAACTCCAGTGTCTCTTTGGTGGTCATATATTTGGTCAGGGATGGAATGGTCATATCAATTTGAAGCAATTTTTGTTCTTTACACTAATGACCTAGAACACATATTTCACCACAATTATAGAAGAGTCCATGTCTTTGGTGGTCTACCATTTATATCGGAGACAACCTTTGTACTTTCAAGGGATGAGTAGGAGTTGTGCTTAGGGAATTATCTTGGGGATGATGACTATAGGGAATGAAGAATAATTTTTTTGTTTTTGAATTGATCACCATCTATGCCTCTAAGGCCCTTTGAGTTGCTTCCAACCATGTAGTAGGATGTTGAATTTTGAATTGTTCTTGAGTCTCCTCCTCAAGGTCACTAATGAAACATTCTTTATAGAAAGAATCTGTTAAGTTCTCTGTATGGATAGCTAATTTCTCAAAGCCTTCCATAAAGTTTATGACTAATACTATTTGGCGTAACTTGGTAAGCCACCCCAAATAATGAGTACCTCTCTTGAAACATGCTTGGATAGCTTTAAGAAAATAACTCTAGATGATGTATCCCACATACTAAGTTGTTTTATTCCATTCCCACCATTGCCATCATTCTAGATTTAAATACAAAACCTCCACATTAAGTTTCATCATGTCATCAGTAATGCCCAAGAGGGAAAAGTAATGTTCCATCTAGGTGACCTATATTGATGGGTGAATACCATCAAACCTATTTAGGTATACCATAGGAGAGCGGTGCCATATGTTATTATCCATTGGTCTATTATTGTGCAGACTTGAAGAGGGTTGTGAGTGGATAAATAGTCATGAGTTAGAATTTTCTTTCTAGTGTGGCTCAATATGCTATGTGGCCTAGTGTTCTACTTATAGTATACCTTGATATTTCATAGGTGCTAACTTCTCAGTCACACTTTGTGCCAAGTTATCCAACTTCTCATCCAACTTATGATCCCAACTTCTTACAGGATGTTGAATTCCCTGAAGCTGGTCATTAAGACTCACATATTAAGCCTCTATTTGATCCAATCTACTTGTAGTAGAGAGGATGGCCATATTTTTCTGGGATTTGGTATGAGGTGGTATTGACGCACGAAAAATTCCCTTTATCAACAACAAGGGTTAACCCTGAAAATAAGTCCTAATTATACCTCTCACTATTTGGAATAGGTAACCCATCCATATTCTGGCCCAACTGCCATTTCTGGTTTTGAGTTTCACTGGTTACGACTTGGTCCACCGATGATGATTTCTAAGATAAGGAATGAAATGAAACTAATCTAATATGCATGCATCTAGACGAAAAACATAACCAGAAAGAAAACATAGAATGAACGTTCTCTTGTCAATGACCCGAGAAATAGTTCACACATAACATAAATAAGAATATGAATAAACAATTACAAACACATAATAGTCTATCATTTAAACAATAATTTACAGTCCTATGCCCATGAATTTACACAAATATTCCCCTAAGAACTAAAATAAGAATGCAACAAACATACATAAGAATAGTCTACAATACAAAGTACATTCTTACACAACCCAAGTGTTGAGTAAAGCACAATAGAATAGTTTGCACATGTGCAACACAAGAATCATAGTTCTTCATAAAATAGCTTGGCCAAGTAGGATTGTCCTCACTAAAAGTTTCAGTAATATTACATGAAAGCTCCAAGAGCTAAAATCCCCTTTTTTGGATACAATCCCCCTATTTATTGAAATTCAACTTGACTCTTGGCCTTTCGCCTGCCCCCCATGACCTTTCATTAACAATTTTTTTTCCTTATCCTCTTCAGAATGTTGAGCGAATAAGGAAAACATAAATGCTTATGATTTAATGTATTATATGTAGTTACATTTCGAATTTGTCTTTTAGTGTTGGCGGGACATTATAGATTTTCTCCATAATGCACCTCACCCACTGTGATGACTGGCCTATACATTGGGAAACTCTTCTCCCTCAAAGTTTGAGATTCAACCATCATGGGATTCATAATTCTTCTTCGACCATTTGAGTTTGATTATCTTTTTTTGCTCCTCTACTGTTGTGACAAATGTCGTTTTTGTTTCTCTATCATCCTCGGCAGTAGATCTGATTTGTGAGGGTACTACTGCATAATGGTAGATTTTTGTGATGTGTAGCAACTGTGCTTTCATGTTTTTCTTCCTTGACACACTGCTTATTTGGGTTGCTGAGTATGACCTTCTTTTAGCATTGGTATCTGACATCATTCAACATGCAATATATGAGTGACCATAGAATAATATTGAAGTAAAATTTCAAAACCATGCATTTGAACCTATATAACTTAATACTATCTAAGTGAGAGTTCATATATTCTTCCCTGAGTTTTGCTATCGGTCCTCTTTTCTTGGTTGAATTGTTGTGTTCTCTAGGGCTGTTGATAATGTGATTAATATTAATCTTGAAAAAAGTGAAAAATTTGTGAGGAATGTCTTAAATCATGTAACTATGAAATTTTATATCATAGAAATACCTTTCCAATGGTATAAGGAACGTGTGAAATGGGTATTGGAGTCAAACATTATGGCCAAAGTATGAAAGATAGTTTTGCGGGTTCCTCTCCCTGTATCGAAACCAGAAGAAAGATCAACTCCGATGTCTCAGAAAAGATGAAGTTATTAGCTCGGCTATGTCAAAAAAGATGAAGTGATTAGCTCTGGTATGTCACCAAAGATGAAGCAATTATTCCTAAAATATGTGTATCACTAAAGAATGGGTGATCTCCTTCGATGGTGGAAGCGACGGTTGAGGCAAGTCTTAAAGCGTTTGAATAAGTTCCTTGTGTTTGTGTTAAAAATACATTGGATGGTTGAAGTATCTGATCTTAGACCATGTTTCCATATTTTCAGTGTGTTGTGTGCGGAATCGAATCGAGTCGATGCACATTGGTTCAGTTTCAAGGTCACGTGAGAGTTTGATTAAAAGGAGATTTAATGTTTTTTTTTAAAGGTTTCCAACGGGGAGTTATTAAAATAAAAAAGGTTATTTTTTTTTTAATTGGGGGGTGGTTGTGAGCCCCCACCCTTTCACTCCAGGTATTTTCTAAATATTCTACATTTTGGAATTTTCAGTGGAATCTAGTAATATAAATCTTGGCAAAATCGCGATTTTTTGTTATTTAATTTGCATTTTTGAATGCATAATTGGATTCAACGTGATAAAAAACCTCTAGATCACTAGGATTATACACACTTAACCACTCTAATCTCCACATTCAACAATTTATTGCCAAATTTTGATCAAAATTAAATAGAAAATATCATCAAAAAATAACCAAAACATAGAACATTTACACTACGACTTTCACTCCACTCCACCTCAAAATATTTAAACAAAGTTTGGTCCAACATATGCATAAAAGGCGGAGTGGTATTTCATGCGCCCTCCCTTTCAACCTTGATGTGCATGAACTATATACTAAGGAAGGAGGGGGGTTGCGGGTTGTGGTCCCCCCCTCCTTGTCTCCAACTCACCATAACCAAGCGCATGTTAAAACTATTGTGTATAAAACCCCCGCCCATATCAGTGTTAATACATCAAACTGTGGCAGTGTAAACCTCTTCCGTATCGACGTTAATACAACGCACTATGGTAGTGTATTGGGAGTGATTAACACATTGATCCCGGTGTATCAGTGTGGATCTCAAGATGGACTATGATACATGAAATGTCACTTGGTTTTGTTTTGCATGTAAGTAGAGGGGTGCTCGTGGGGTTTGTTTACAAGCTCATTGGGTAAGAGGAGGCGTATGGGTCAGGCCCTTCCTCTCCCACGTAACATGCATGCCTTTGAGGCGAACCCATGTTTGGCCCTTGGGCCCTCCCTTACATGTTGAATTCATTTTAATATGTTACTAAAACTTTTTTAAATTTGTTTTGTGATTAAATTTAAATATTTCTAATTCAAATTAAAAATTATTTGAATTTAAAATATTTAAACTTAAAAGAATTTCTATTAAAATCACTTTCTTCAACTTAATTTTATGCATTTGCATGAAATGAAGAATGCTAACCAATTACCTTGTTGAAGGAGATTTTGACACTGCCCAACATGATTTTGAAAGCTCATAACTTGCTCATACAACATTCAATTGAGGTACCATTTTTTGTGATGCGAAGGGCATAGGGAGACATTTCCAGTGAGATAAATTATCATGCCATTCAAACATTCTAGCAATGTCATGACTAATGAGGTTGACTTGGGTGAAAATTCATTGGTGATCATTCTAACACTTTTGGGCTTCAGATTTCGATTATGTCATTTGCATTGGAATCGTAATCATGTAAATAATGCAGTTGGCATACTTCAGGGACGAAAAATACACTTTGACAAAAACCCCAAAATTGCAAGCAAAGGTGTTTTTTAATGAAAGTTCAGGTCCCGTTCTTGCTATTGCTTTGCCCAAATCCAATTCCGTCGGTTCATGTGTTATATGTGTTGTATAGGATCTTAATTCATCCATTGGAGATAATTTCATTTGTTAGTGACTCATAAATATAATATCCCTAAAACAACCAATTGATGTTTGGAGTGCTTAACACTGCTTAGGAGCTGGGAGGATCGATTCTTCTCTGAGGTGCAATTCAAATCTAGCGTAAGCCTTGTGGATTTTGCAATTAACCCACTTGATAATAAGAGACACTTTCATGATCAAGGTTAGTCATAAAATCAAGAACCGCAAAGTATACAAGATGGTACATTATGCATAATGAAAGATGTTGGCACCACAAACAAACTTAATCACAATTACAACATGATGTATATTAATCAAGGTAGGAAATCATTCATCAGTTAAGCATGGAATGTTTAATCATTGGAAATGATAGGAATCGGACTAGCGGGTGCAGGGAGAAGGATATGAGCTAGAGGAGAATAGGAGAGGCCTCAAGATGAAAGCGTCTTGCTGACACAGTCTATGTTGGGGAGGAAAGGAAGATCATTGTCGATACACTCAGTGTCATAGAGGGGTTGACATATTTCTACTAGCATACCAACAACATAAGAGGGAAACTCGCCAATAAGCAGTGTATCAGAGAGGAAGAAATGAATTCCACCGATACCTGATGTATCGACGAGAGAGAGATGAACCTTGTTGATACACCATGTATCTACAAAGATGTAGGGAAATCACCGATACACCTTGTATCGACAAAGATAAAAGAATCTCGTTGATACATCGTCTATCGAAGGAGATAGGGGGGAACTCACTGATACATATCAACGGTCAGAATAAGATGAAGCATCGATGTATTAGTGGTAATGAGAAGATCATTTCCAATTGTATCGAAATCCATGAAATGATCGATGTTGATACACTAAAAAGTGGTGAAACATGTCTAAGTGTTGGCCACTCCTGCTTATCGGTGATGAAAAACCAAAGTCATTGATATGGGACGTATCAGTAGAGGAAGAAGTTTGTTCATTGATACATCTATATTGTATCGATGAGGGAAAGAAAATGCTCACACGATACATTGTGTATCGACGAAGAAAGAGTGAACTCACCAATACATCATGTATCGACGGTCCAACGTGACCTTAAGAAAATGGTATAGTATGGAGAGTTAGAAGAGAGACTTGGGCTTATACATTTTGTTATAACCCTAAATTGCACCAGACATGCTTACCTGGCATCAGGCCAACTCATTTCCCTTCATTTCCAAAACATCTGCTGAGAAACCTCTTTAAAAATCCTCTTGGGTAAAGGTACACGCGCCGTAACCCACTGCTGCACGCATTGGAACGCTGGCAGGCCTACTATAACCCACGTTTACCTAACAAAACACAAAAACAGGAAAGTTTCCGACGAGACAAAAAGCTATGGGTCATTTAACTGAAACTCTTGGCCATGCATGGCCGACAGTTCATCCAAAACCCTAGCTCTTTCTAGCCTATAAAAGAAGGGGTAGGGGTACCATTTGGAAGAGGAAAAATTATAGCGAAGAAACTCTGCCCATTTGCCAAATCCATTTGTCCCAACCCTTTAGCCTTTCCTCAAGCCTAAGGAGAATTAACACAAAGTAGTTGGAGGACAAAGAAGAGGAGGAACCCAGGATCAGGATCAAGGAGCAGCGGCCGGTCTCGACTTTGATTGTAAGTTCATTCATTTTGAAAATAATAAAAGAATAATTTTCCCGTCCCAATGCATGAGTTATCTATGATTTGTGTAATTTATGCTTAAATTCTAACCCTCAAGTAGAAAAATAGCATGCATGCATAGTGTTTTGTCTTGATTACAGGTGAACTTTGGAAGGAGCAGCGCAAGTAAGCAGGCAAATCACAACGGAGGATCTACACCAAACATCAGTAAAAAGGTTAGTAGTTACTTTCCATGCATGTGTCTTGAAAGAGGGGTTTAAGTTTTGGGTGGTAGGTTAAAAGGTCATTTCTTTAAGGTCAAAATCTACATGCAAATTTGACCCTAGTTTGCTTGTCCGTAGGGTATTATTTC
This sequence comes from Picea glauca, assembly GCA_000966675.3. Taxonomy (NCBI): domain Eukaryota; kingdom Viridiplantae; phylum Streptophyta; class Pinopsida; order Pinales; family Pinaceae; genus Picea; species Picea glauca. The sequence goes on along the minus strand of JZKD02S0152225.1, from coordinate 47,243 downwards.
CCAACAACAGAATTGACGACTCCGATGGGGAGATTTACTCTTTAGGGTTTCCGGATTTAGTTGAGGTTTTTTGGGTAGTTTAAAGGATTAGATTTTCTGTTTCTTTGTTTTTCTGTTTTCTGTTAGGTTAGAGCTAGTAGGGAACCTGGTTCTTTATACTAGTTTTTCCTTGACTGTTGCTTGACAATAATTATCAGGACACACAGAGGTACGCGCGGCCTACAGAAGGCCTGCACGCGTGTAACCCACGCCCTAACCTTCTACAACACGTGTTTGAACGCTAGTTGTAGAGGTTTTAGTAGCGTGTAGGAGTCTGAGAGCTTAAGAGGCAGTCTCCCTCTTCCCTGTTAGAATTATACATTCTCAGGGGGCTTTCTGGATCCTGTTTGAGTCTTGTTGGTTCACAGTCTTGTCTCAGTCTGCTTTATTGCGTTTGTTATTTTTTTCAATTATTTTTCTTTGCTGTTAAAGAAGAAGCATCCAAGCCTTCAAGGGACCCTGGTTGTCAGTACCAAAGGCCTCTTCCAGGTCTGGGCTACCTGTGTTTAGTTTTGTCTTAGAATTCATACATATACGAGGCCTGTACAAGTGCAGCCCGCGGGTACCCACGCTCTGTTATATCTCAGTACGCATTTGCATGCATGATGTTTCAGTCATAGTAGCGGGCTTGACTGGTTTCTTTTCAATCAGGGTGGGGCAGTCATCCCATCCTGTGGTGAGAAGTGTTCCTCTCAGGGGTTTGAGTCTAAGGTTTCACAGTCAGTAGGTTAGATCAACTTACCCTTAGCCAGCTTTTTCTTAGTTGATAATTGATAGAAAAGATAAAAAGAAAAAAAAAAATTGTTTTATGGTTTTTAGACAGGTGTAAGAATCGTTGTTTTCCTTATTGCCATTGAGTGTCTTTACTTCGATTCTTTGAGATCTACGCTTTAAGCCAGAATTTTGTTTTGTTTTCTTGGTTTTGTGCTTGTCGGCATTTTCCCTTTGTTGCTTCATTTAGCACTTACATAATATATATATA
>JZKD02S0152136.1:0-18743 GCA_000966675.3 Picea glauca | reverse complement strand
TAGAAACTGTTAGAGGAGCTTTGTATTAATAATACTGGACATGCCACTGGGGTTCGATACATCGATAGAGATTTTCTTGTAAGCTCGAAAACATATGCCTAAACATTCTAACTTATTACTAATTCACGGACACAAAGACTATTTCAGCGAGCTTGAACGGCTTCGCGTCATTACATCACTTCTAGGTTGGAAGTTTTTTTTCTTCTTTGACACCATTCGCCATTCATTGCTCTGGTCCATGGAATGGCTTTCTGTCAGGCCTAAAGAGTCTTCCTTTTCAGCTAAGTCTGACCTGCTTGAGGCTAGGGGATCTTCCTGGGTGGGCGACTTGGGAGAGTCTTCTGCTTCCCCCTTAGTAGGGGGTTTGATTTTGTTTTCAGCTTCTGCCTCTTCTGCCGCTTCAAGGGTCTTTATTTTAGAAAGCGGTTCCATTAGTGCCCCCATCCACCAGGTGGGCTTGGACGACGTTTTCTCCCCAGGTGGTTTTCCACAGTTATGGGCTAAGTGCCCCGTTTCGAAACAGTTCCTACACCTGAAGCTGAGATTCTCATAGTCGAGTTTTTGGGTCCTTGAGTAGTCCTTGCCTTGAAGAATAATTTCAGATGGGAATCCTTTGGAGCAATCCATTTCCACACAGATTCAGGCGAAGGTAGAGCGGGCTGGCTTGGAGTTTGGACTTCTGCAAAGGAACTTGCTGAGGCCATTGCCAATAGAATGAAGAGATTCATCCCCCCAAAAATGCAGGGGAAAATACGGAAGTCTCACCCAGACTGGGGCTGAAGAGATACACTCCGTGGAGTGGTCGAAGGCAGGGGTCCATAGTTGCATGGAGAAGCCTGATCTGTGATGCAGGAGCATCGCCAACACATCAAGCGAGCCAGCGCGAAAGCGGAGGACAGCTGGACAAGCCAACACTAATTTTGAAAACACTTTGGGATTGTTGCGCAAATCTTAAATGAGCCATTTAAGAGACAATGCACTTGTATATTGTAATGGACCTTGAGCGGATAGCTCTCATCCTTAGGTAGATGAGGCATTTAAAATAGTTAATGTTGGTAGATAGCATATTTAAGTCTAGATTTGATAGTTTAGAGCTCGAGAGGGAAAATGGATATAGACACCCTCATTGTATCATTGTATCATTAGATGAGATATCGAGAGCAGGAGCAAGAAAAGAAGAGCAAGAAGAGAACTGTGTAAAGAACATCCATGTACATATATTGAATTAATAGAAGAAATCTTTGATTCAAATCTATGGTTATGTGTCTATTCTCTGTATATTGATGTTATGCTCATGAATATTTTCTTCCTGTCATACATTTGCTTTTATATGCTGTGTATGTGATTTCATGGTTGAATTGAAGTCTGAAAGGGAGATAGAATGAGTTTCAATTGTTTCTCTGATTGAGCCAGAAGATTCCTGCAAGGAGTGTAGTCGAATTGTCCGCAAGGAGTGCGTTGACAGAAGGGTTTAATTAGAGTTAGATTTTGTGCTCATTTCCTCGAAGAGTGCATATAGGCACAGTGCTGTGCAAGGAGTGCGCAGGCCAAGTGAAGTCTTAGAGTTGCAATTCTGAGCAAAATATTGAAGGACTACTGCTGCAGGAGTGCGCAGGGTTGAAAGACTTCAACACTTAGACAAGGTTGAATATTTGCCACCAGGATTGCGTGCAAAGTTCTTCTAAGGATTTGAGGATCTCAAAAGGGAAGTTCAGGAGGAGTAGGCCTTCAAAATTATTGAAGGATAAGCAAAGGAAAGCCGCTGTTGAACGTTCGAGGGAAGCGTCACAGGTTGGCGAGCAGACAACGAGTCTCGTGGAGAGACACTTCTTCCTTTTCGGGGACTTTCATAAGGAAAAACGGATGGACGAAATCATCCGAGGAGATTTCGCGAAGTACCGTGGACCGTTGGATCTTGCGGAGGAGCAAGGAGGTTACGACGGAAGCATATAAGAATTCTAAGCTCAGGAGGGTAGAGCGTTGATACAAGTTGGCCAGGGTCGTTGTATTATTCGTGAGATCGCCTATCGATATCTCGTGTGAAAAGTGTCGAAGACTTGGCAAAGGGAGTCGCGAAGTCGCGAGGTGCGATATCCCGATAGTGACGTAAGCTTGTGGGACCACAAGAGTAAGTGGAAGACAGGTGGCAGAGATCAGGAGATCTCACGAACTCGGGGTTCGTAAGGTGAGGCCCCAAGCCTTGGGTACTCCAAGTCACTAAGAAGCGAGGGCGCGAAGTAGCGAAAGTGCGATAAAGTTGTATCAGCGTTTCGGCGCATCAGGTATCGGAAGTTGAAAATCTGAGGGCTTGACATCGCGAGTAGCGAAGTTGTGATAGAGTGAGGTTGCGATAGAGCCAAAGCCCCGATAGATGAAGAGAAAGTCAGCGTTGACTGAGGCATCGGGTCTCGGGGATCCGAGGGTGGAGCGCTTGACTGTTGGACTCGCGAAGTCTTGAAGTTCCGATCCTTCGAAAACAAAGAAAGGAGGACCGAGCCGAAGAGAACCTGTGGGGTGTAGATTTCTCGATTGGGAAATAGAAGAACCTTTGAGTTCTTCGGGCCATGAGGGAAAGAAGGTCTTGAGGAGAGCAGTTGTGCTCCAAGGAGTGCGGTTTGCAGTCAGAGTGGTATCAGAGCGGGAATATCTCTTTTTTTTCTATAGCAAAGAAGAGGATTCATCATGCCGCCCAGAAGAGAGAGACAGTCACCCGACCCAGAAGATAGGGAGGTGAGAAGAAGAGGTAGGCCGGCAGGAAATCCAGAAATGGAGAGGCAAATGAGAGATCTTCGAGCAAGACTAGAAGATATGGAAGCAACGCAGAGACGCACAACCAGTGCTGGAGATCTGAGTGACTCTGAAGGCGAAGTTAAAGCTGAACAACAAGGAGAAGTTGCATCCGAAGATGCAGCAAATGAACGACTGATTAAATCTATCGCCAGGATGGGTGCGAAGGTGAAGATGGACATTCTAGTCTATGAGGGAAATCTGGATGCAGAGGAGCTATTAGATTGGATTAGAGCTCTTGACACCTACTTCGATTATGAGGATATCAAAGAGGATAAAAAGGTTAGGCATGCTGTCACACGATTGAAGCATCATTATGGTGGGATGAGCTTCAAGCAGATAGACGCTGTAAAGGCAAGAAGAAGATTAAAAGTTGGGATCAAATGATTGTGAAGATGAAGGAAAAGTTCATCCCAAGGGATTATCAAATCACATTGTTCAAGAGGATGCAAAATCTGAGAAAAAAATTGATGACAGTGAAATAATACACTGAGGAATTCTATTGACTGAACATCAGAGAAGGTCATCGGGAGAGCGATGATGAGAAGGTTGCCAGATATCTGAATGGTCTGAGATACGACATTCAGGATGAATTAAGCATGGTTACCATCATAACGGTGGAGGATGCTTATCAGATGGCTCTAAAAGCCGAAGAAAAGCTGAGCCGTAAGCAAAGTCAGAGAGGGCGAGGCATAAGTCATCCCAGAGGCAAGGCAGTTGCCGAGGATAAATTCCAGAAGCCCAGGGAGGAATGGAAGAAACCTCAGGGAAAAGTTGAGAGAGGTGGAACCTCACAGCGAGGACAACCATATGTTGAACCGAGGAGACAACATAATGAGAAGAAGAGAGATTATGCTGACGCAAACACTTTTTCTCGTACCAGAGGGAGGGGAAGAGGCCGAGGTGGAGTAATCACATGCTTCACATGTGGAAAGAATGGGCACAAGTCATTCGAGTGTCCAGAGAAAAAGAAATATGATGGAGAAGCTCACATTGCCGAGGCACAGAGGCGGGATGCTGAAGCAGAAGATGCAGAAGATGAAAGCTCACTTCTATTGTGAAAAGTCCTTTTGACACCTGAGAAAGAGGAGCAGGAAAGTACAACTCAGAGGACCAGACTGTTCAGAACAACTTGAAAAACTAAGGATAGGAAATGCAAGGTTATCGTGGATAGCGGTAGCACAGACAATCTCGTTTCAACTGAGATTATAGAAAAGTTGGAATTGGAGACGACTGATCACCCAAGTCCATACAAAGTTTCATGGCTACAGAAGGGACATCAAGTGAGTGTCACTAAACAGTGTTTAGTTGAATTCAAGATAGGAGGATATAATGATAAAATACTCTGTGATGTTATTCCTATGTATGTATGTCATTTATTGCTGGGTAGACCATGGAAATATGAACGAAATGTGGTTCATGATGGGAGAATGAACACATATACCTTGGAGAAGGATGGGAGGACACACAGGTTGCTTCCGATAAAGGATAAGGAGGTGAAAATGGAAGTAAGCAACACAATACTTCTCATGAGTGGGAAGGAACTTCTTACAAAGATGGAGAAGAAAGAAGATCCACAATTCTTTGTTGTCAGAAAGTCGAGGATTGTTCTAACTAGCACAAGAGTGGATGACTTACCAGATGAGATTCAGGAACTGCTGGAAGAGTTCGCTGACATCATCATGGACGAATTACCTCATTCGTTACCACCGATGAGGAGTGTGAGTCACCACATAGACCTCATACCAGGAGCTAGTTTGCCGAATAAAGCTGTGTACAGGTTGACGCCGCAAGAAAATGAGGAGGTCAAGAATAAGGTACAGGATTTGTTGGACAAAGGATTGGTCAGGGAAATCCTGATTCCGTGTGCCATTCCAAGAATGCTCAGTCCAAAGAAAGATGGAGGTTGGAGAATGTGCACCGATTCAAGAGCGATCAACAAAATTACCATCAGGTACAGGTTTCCACTGCCAAGAATGGATGATCTGATGGATTGCCGGAGTGGGGCAAATTATTTTTCGAAGATAGATTTGAAGAGCGGGTATCACCAGATTCGCATGAGGGAAGGCGATGAATGGAAAACAACCTTCAAAAAAAATGAAGGATTGTATGAGTGGCTAGTCATGCCGTTTGGCTTGAAAAATGCACCCGACACATTTATGAGGTTGATGAATGAAGTCCTGAAGGAGTTCATCGGGAAATTTGTCATCGTATATCTGGATGACATACTGATTTTCAGTAAGACGAAGGCTGAGCATCTGAAGCATTTGGCCATCGTGATGAGAAAACTACAACAGGAGAAGCTGTTGATTAATATGAAGAAGTCCTCATTCATGAAGACAGAGCTCATTTATTTAGGGTTTGTCATATCGACAAATGAATTAAAAATGGATCCAAGTAAGGTGGAAGTGATCAAGAATTGGCCATCACCGAGAAATGTTTTCTAGGTGAGAAGTTTCCATGGTTTAGCTAGTTTCTATCGAAAGTTCATCAGGAATTTCAGTGGAATTAGCACAGCAATGATGGACACAGTGAAGAAGCGGCATAAGTCTTTTCATTGGACAACAGAGGCTGAGAAGAGATTCAATGTGTTGAAGTGGAGGATCACGGAACGACCAGTTTTGGTGTTGCTGGATTTCAAGAAGACATTTCAGGTGAAATGTGATGCAAGTGGATTTTCCATAGGAGCGGTCTTGAGTCAGGAGGACAGACCAGTTGCATATTTTAGTGAGAAGCTGGATGAAGCAAAGATGAAATACTCCACGTACGACAAAGAGTTTTATGCTATCATATAGGCATTGAATAAGTGGAGACATTACTTGATTCCAAAAGAATTTGTATTGTACAGTGATAATCATGCATTACAGTTTGTGAGTCAACAGGAGAAGTTGAACCATAAACATGCAAAATGGGTAGAGTATATGCAGAATTTCACATTTGTGACTAAGCATATTGCAGGTACTGCTAACAAAGTGGCTGATGCTTTGAGCAGGAAGTGTTTGTTTCTGCAGGAATTCCGAGTCAAAACATTGGGTTTTGAAAATCTTAGGGACATGCACGCAGGAGATGCAGATTTTGGAGAAGCGTATGAAGCAACTGAGAATCCAGTTCTCAGAGACAGAAGACCATGGATAGATTATATGATCCAGGAGGGATTGTTGTTTAGAGGCAATCAACTGTGTATTCCAAAATGCTCCATGAGGGAGAACTTATTGAAAGAGAAACACAATGGTGGATTGGCAGGACATTTTGGCCACGATAAAACATTCACAAAGATGAGCGAATCATATTTTTGGCCAGGCATGCGAGTAGATGTCAAGAGATTTGTTGATAGATGCAGGATTTGCCAGCATTCAAAGGGAAGAAAGCAAAATGGAGGTTTTTATCAGCCATTACCCATACCAGAGAGGTGATAAGCATGGATTTTGTGTTGGGATTGCCGAGGACGCAAAGAGGTGTTGATTCCATCTTTGTGGTGATGGACAGGTTTTCTAAGATGGAACATTTTATCCCATGCCAGAAGACCAGCGATGCGACACACATCGCCAATCTTTTTTTCAAGGAGGTCATTCGACTTCATGGATTGACGAAAAGCATATTTTCGGACAGGGATACTAAATTCATAGGGCATTTTTGGAGGACACTATGGAAGAAGCTAGGAACTAACTTGGAGTTTAGTTCATCTTATCATCCTCAGATGGATGGAAAAACAGAAGTGGTCAACAAAAGTCTAGGAGACTTGCTGATAAGTTTGGTGACAGAGCACCATAGCAGTTGGGATAGCATATTACCATAGGTAGAGTTTGCATACAATGACTCAGTGAACAGAAGCACAGGAAAGAGTCCATTTCAGGTTGTATATGGGATGCAGCTGAGAGGAGTATCTAAACTGAGGGATTCAGAACAGACTTCTACTAGGAGTGCTAGTGCAGAAGAATTCGATGAGGCGATGAAAGAACTTCACAGCAAGGTGAAGCAACGACTGATAGACTCAAATCAGGAGTACAAGCGCAGAGCATATCATCATAGGAGACAACTTTAGTTTGAATTTGGTGATCTAGTTCTGGCACATTTGAGGAAGGAAAGGTTCCCAAGGGGAACATACAATAAGATGAAAATGAAGAAAATCGGGCCATGCAAGGTCTTGAGAAAGTTTGGAGAGAATTCTTATGAGATTGAGTTGCCGGATGGCATCGGAATATCTCCGATATTCAATATCGCAGATTTATACCCATACAAGGCTGGAGAAGTAGAGACTGGAACTGAGGATCCAGTGATCCAGTGGATGAAACAATTACCATTTGTAGAGAAGTCACAAATGGAATGCATACTGGACAAGAGAGTGGGTAAAAAGACCAGGAGGAAAGAATACTATGAGTATCTGGTCAAGTGGAAGAATCACCCAGTGGAATATGCCAGCTGGGAGAACGAAGTAGTGATACAAAAGCATGGACAAACCGTGCAGGAGCTCATGGACAGGAGCCCATGAAAATTTTCAAGTGAGGGAGTATGATGCAGGAGCATCGCTAGCACATCAAACGAGCCAACGTGAAAGTGGAGGACAGCTGGACAAGCCAACACTAATTTTGAAAACACTTTGGGATTGTTGCGCAAATCTTAAATGAGCCATTTAAGAGACGCCGCACTTGTATATTGTAATGGACCTTGAGCGGATAACTCTCGTCCTTAGGTAGATGAGGCATTTAAAATAGTTAATGTTGGTAGATAGCATATTTAAGTCTAGATTTGATAGTTTAGAGCTCGAGAGGGAAAACTGATATAGACACCCTCATTGTATCATTAGATGAGATATCGAGAGCAGGAGCAAGAAAAGAAGAGCAAGCAGAGAATTGTGTAAAGAACATCCATGTACAATTATTGAATTAATAGAAGAAAGATTTGATTCAAATCTATGGTTATGTGTCTATTCTCTATATATTGATGTTATGCTCATGAATATTTTCTTCCTGTCATACATTTGCTTTTATATGCCGTGTATGTGATTTCATGGTTGAATTGAATTCTGAAAGGGAGATAGAATGAGTTTCAATTGTTTCTCTGATTGAGCCAGAAGATTCCTGCAAGGAGTGCAGTCGAATTGTCCGGAAGGAGTGCGTTGACAGAAGGGTTCAATTAGAGTTAGATTTTGTGCTCATTTCCTCGAAGAGTGCAGATAGGCACAGTGCCGTGCAAGGAGTGCTCAGGCCAAGAGAAGTCTCAGAGTTGCGATTCTAAGCAAAATATTGAAGGACTGCTGCTGTAGGAGTGCACAGGGTCGAAAGACTTCAACACTTAGACAAGGTTGAAGATTTGCCGCCAGGATTGCGTGCAAAGTTCTTCTAAGGATTTGAGGATCTCAAAAGGGAAGTTCAGGAGGAGTAGGCCTTCGAACTTATCGAAGGATAAGCAAAGGAAAGACGCTGTTGAACGTTCGAGGGAAGCGTCACAGGTTGGCGAGCAGACAACGAGTCTCGTGGAGAGACACTTCTTCCTTTTCGGGGACTTTCACAAGGAAGAACGGATGGAAAAAATCATCCGAGGAGATTTCGCGAAGTACCATGGACCGTTGGATCTTGTGGAGGAGCAAGGAGGTTACGGTGGAAGCGTCTAAGAATTCTAAGCTCAGGAGGGTAGAGCGTTGATACAAGTCGGCCAGGGCCGTTGTATTATTCGTGAGATCGCCTATCGGGATCTTGTGAGAAAAGTGTCGAAGACTTGGCAACGGGAGTCGTGAAGTCGCGAGGTGCGATATCCCGACAGTGACGTAAGCGTGTGGGACCGCAAGAGTAAGTGGAAGACAGGTGGTGGAGATCGAGAGATATCGTGAACTCGGGGTTCGCAAGGTGAGGGCCCAAGCCTTGGGTACTCCAAGTCACGAAGAAGCAAGGGCGCGAAGTAGAGAAAGTGCGATAAAGTTGTATCGGCGTTTCAGCTCATCGGGTATCGGAAGTTGAAAATCCGAGGGCTTGACATCGCGAGTAGCGAAGTTGCGATAGAGCGAGGTTGCGATAGAGCCAAATCCCCGATAGATGAAGAGAAAGTCAGCATTGATTGAGGCATCGGGTCTTGGGGATCCGAGGGTGGAGCACTTGACTGTTGGACTCACGAAGTCGCGAAGTTCCGATCCTCCAAAAACAAAGAAAGGAGGACCGAGCCGAAGAGAACCTATGGGGTGCAGATTTCCCGATTGGGAAATAGAAGAACCGTTGAGTTCTTCGGGATGTGAGGGAAAGAAGGTCCTGAGGAGAGCGGTCGTGCTCCGAGGAGTGCGGTTTTCCGTCACTCTGCCCCAGAACCATGGCCCGGAGTTAAACACTTTGTCTCTGTCGCTTGTAGAATCGAAAACTACCACAAAAAAACCTTTTGCATAGAGGCAGGTGATGACTTCTCCATCTAAGAATGGGTACCATTCAGAAGAGAACCTGGAGAGTAGATCTGGAAGAGAGGTCCAAAACCTGTTGAACCTGCAAACTAGAGCATGCCTGCTATAATGGCGAGCATGAGTTAAGGATTCTTGCGGCATTGGAATGGAAATTGTCGGAGCTTCATGAACTACTACATGTAGCCCAGAGGGGCGACCTTGATGAGATGCAACCTCCGGGACCGATGCATGCAGACCGGAGAGAGACCCTTGACGCGAAGCCACCTCTTTGAAGGAGAGGGTCGGCACAAGAGGGGGAAAGCCTGAGGCCCCTGCCGACCGAGCTCCTGGGGATGCACCTGCAAGAGAAGTCGGCCCAGAAGAGGAATTTGTGGCTGAGGGAGGGAGGTGCACAACCATTTCCGCGGCCGTACTAGGAGAGGCACCACCATGCTTTGGAGATGAGGGGGCCGCCAAAGGAGACTGCAGCTTCTGTGAAGGAGGGCGAAGGAGGCATGCGGCCACTGCCATGGCCTTACCAGGGGCGTCACCATGCTTTGGAGATGAGGGGGCCNGACGTTCCCACTAAGAGTGTTGGTTAGTTAGCTAGTGCCACCATAACTTCTCTCCAAGAACTTTACTCATTATTTTTGGGTCTCTGAGCTCCAAACCTCCTGCCCACTTGGGTTTGCAAACTAAAGTCCATGAAACTAAAGCCCAAAATTAGGGGCTGTTAGGAAAAATAATTGGTAGAGAGGGATGGTTTGAAGAACATATTCCACAAGGATCAATCTATTTTCCAAGTTGAGGGATCTGAAGGCCCAGTTGTCCGATTCTTTTGAAAGACTAGAGATGAGGTCATCCCAAATTGATTTCTTCAGGGAAATTTTGGCCAAAGGGATGCCTAAATATTTCACTGGAAGAGTGCTGCAAGGGAAACCTAACATCTCTGTAATATGAGCTCTGACTGCTGGTGGGGTGTTGAAGAAAAAAAGATGATTTTTTTTTGGTTAATCAACTTTCCAGAGGCTTATGGGAATTCCATAAGAACTTGTTTTATTTCAAGGGATTCTCTAATGGTAGGAGTGGCCATTAGCATTGCGTCATCCACAAAATGTTGATGGGTTTCATATTTTTCATCCCTATGGAGGTTGAGACATTTCCATTTTCCTTGAGATGTTGTTTCTTGAATGTAACTCCTTATTCCTTTTTCCATATTAATAAAGAGGAAAGGGGAGAGGGGGTCTCCTTGGAGGATGCTACAAGAAGGGGATAAATTTGCCGAAGGATATTTGTTCACTAGGATGGAGAAGAAATATGATGAAATCAAAGACATAATCGACTTGATCCAGGAAGGGGAGAATCTGAAGGCCTAAAGGATACTAGAAATGTAGTCCCAGATAAGGCTGTCATAAGCTTTGTCTAGATCTTGTTTAATAAACAATCCATGATTGCAGGAATATTTCAAAGAGTGGATGTGTTCCCAAGCCATAATGATGCTATCCAAAATACGACAACCTTCCACAAAGCTTGATTGTTACTAAGAGATTAAGAGAGGGAGGAGGGGCTTTAGACGGTTGGATATAACTTTATAAATGATTTTATAGATCACATTACACAAGGATATGTGTATGAATTTGCTTGGGTATTCAAACGTATCCTCTTTGGGGATCAAGGTTATAAAAGTTGAATTCAAGGATGGAAGGACCTTAAGGAATTTTCTTGAGTCTTCAACAACTTCCCATACCTCTTGGTTTATCACAGAACAACAACCATAAAAAAAATCAGTTGTAAAACCATCTGGGCGTGGATATTTACCTTTGGGAATTTCCATGATTTCCTGTTCCACTTCTTCCATAGATATTTCTCTCATCAGAGTTTCATTATGTTCCTCGATAACCAATTGAGGTATGTTTTTGGTTATCTTTTTGATTGCTAATTTCCTGTCCTCTTGGGTTCTTTTAACAATGAACTATAATATTGAACTAACTCAATTTCTATATCTATGTGATTGCATAGTTTGTTCCCTTGGGAATATCTGATCAATGTTATTTGATTTGAGTGCCAGTATTGGAGCATGGAATTGTGGAAGAATTGCAAATTATTTTCCTCTGCTTTTAACCATTGAACTCTAGATTTTTGACACCACATTTTCTCCTTCTGATTCTCTCAGACAATGATTTGAGCTCTTAAATTTATTTCCTCCTCTATCATATCATTTGTGTTCCCATGATTTATCATATTTTTTCGAAGTTGTTTCATCTTCTCCAATAGAAGGCTTTTGGCTGAAGAGATATTCCCAAATTATTCTTTGTTCCATTTTTTAATCTATTGTTTTAGATTCTTCAAACGTTGTTGCAGGAGACATATTGGTGAGTCCATTGAAATAGATGATTATTTCCACCAACTTTCAAATCGATCCTTGAAGGATTGATTATTCAACCAAAAATGCTCAAACTGGAAAGGTTTGTTCTTGGGATTTTCTTGGATGTCAATTTTTAATCCAATTGGCCAGTGATCAGATCCATAGAAAGGTAGGATAGAGGTCTCTATAACATAATTTAGGTGTAATAGGGGATCAAACACCAAGAAACGGTCAAGGAGAGAGGCTACTTTCTGAGGGCCTCTCCCATGGTTGCTCTAGGTGAAAATCCCATTATTGTTTTCCCAATATACTAGTCTTAGGTCATGCAGGATTTCCTTAAATCACTTTGAGTCTTGATCTAACATATTTACACCCCCTTGTTTCTCAGAGAGAGATGTGATTATATTGAAATTTCCTCCCATAATCCAGGGGGTTTGAGAGGTAATAGGATTAAGGTTTTGGAGGGAATTTAGAAAGGCTAAGTTATCCTGAAGAAATTGAGGGCCATAGACATTGGTGACTATACCTATATGCTCAGAGCCAAGTAGTTGGAAAGAAGATGAGAGGGAGCGATAGTTTGAAAATAAATGGTTGTGGATGATACATGAGGGATTCTAGAGGATAGCCAATCCTCTAGAGGCTCCCATTGCATCAATAACTACCAATTTTCTTCCCTGCCAACATTTAGATGCTATCTTTTCAAGAATTTCAGACGTGCACTTAGTTTCTTGAATCATCAACATGGATGGTTTTTATTCAGAGATCAATAACAACCATGTTGAAATTACTTAAGAAGGTAAATCCAGAACATTTGTTTGAAATTTTGAGGGAGATGAAGGAAAATAAATACATTCTTGACTACCGAGAGTATCTAACATTGGATGAGAAGGTCCGTGCAACTTTACCCTTCAAAATCTACTACAAACTCAAGCACGAAAGTTGTCCCAAGGATTTGGATGATGATTATTTTAAAAGCACTGCGTAGGAAATAAATAAGGATGGGCTTGAAAGAAAGGTGGAGGAGCATGCATCTAGCCATGAGGAGGATGTATGCGTAGAGGAAGACCAAACAATAGCCTATCAGACATAATCATAATTAACCGATGAGACATGTGACACTAGTGTGTTGGATGGGTATAACTCTGATCAATCAACAAAAGTTTAGGACACAACATCTAATGATGACCATATGTTTCAATCAACTGATGTAGAGGATCCAACATCTTCCACTATGCATGATACTTACAATGAAGGTAGTTCAAGAATGATAGCACCTACATAGGATGAGGATAAAACACCATATCTCATTTATGATGCTGATGATGAGGAGGACGTGACTATACCTCCAAATGATGATGAGATTAAACACAGACCCTTAGCATTGCAAGGTTTGGAGGACCGATTATTAGTCAAATAAGATCATATTGTACAAGTGTTGATGAGGGAAGATGGTGCTCATAAGTTTATTGAATACCTAATGTGGAAAAACTAGTTGGAGGAGAGGCAATGGGGAGTTGCAGATGAAGTCACTAGTGATAAATTACGCATCATCAAAGAGGCACTAGAACAAATGAAATCCATTTATTTACAACTATTCATTGATAGGGACCTTTCTCTCAAGTTCAATGAGGAAAAGGAAATGGAGATTGAGGAGCTTTGTTACCAACTTATTTTGGCACACTCTTCATAATTGACAACAACAAGGACTCCATCATCTTTGGAAACAGTGACACATGAGGGCATATGTGGCACTCATGTTCTGATGGAGGATCCTCTTGTGAAGATTCCACATGAGGAACATTTATAGTTGTAGCTGTTTGAGGAGAGGTTTGACACAATAGATTTTGACTATGCACATGTTTCACATTACACGGATCATGAGCCATTTCTTTTGGCTCAAGGATTAGCTACACATATAGTAGTTGAGAAAATTCGTTGTGGACCGAACATGAAGGAAGTATATCACTATGGGATATAGGTTCAATTGATATTTGTAGAGTGATTGATACAATGACACATATCAGATACAAGTTGGTACATGATGATACAATGGTGTGCATTGGTATACAATAATACAATAATATGATGATATGAAGTGGGTTTTTGGGAAGTTTCCCTTGAGGAGACCTCCAGATAGGGAATTCAAACACATCATTGAGTTTGGTTCACCCAGGATCGATGAGTGGATGGATGAGTTTCATGGAGAGGTATATTCCTCAGAGATTGATCTTCGATTGGGATATCACCAGAGAAGGGATAGAGAGCATGATTCCTGTAGGGTTTCTCTTTGACATTACCTTGAGTCCTTGGTCATACCGTTGGGTTTGACCAACACACCTGACACTTTCCAGTCTTATAGGAAGTGTTAGTGACATATAGTGCTATTTTATGATGCCAACGATATATTAGGCATGGAATGAAGGGTTCACCTGATTCAGTTGGGTGAATCATGTAGGATTATAACCATATCAGAGATCTTTTGTTTGGGATATGCGGTCAAAGCATAGGAGGAGATCCAGATTGTATTGGATTAGTTCATAGATATTTCAACTGACAGAGTGGTGGATGGCATTATCCACTACGGAGTTCGTACACATGCATTCCCTGAGTCCACACTTAGGGAGGAGATTATAAGGGCTACACATGATTCACCTTTGGTAGGGAATTATGGGTACTCATATGACTATGAGGCACCATAGGTGACATGGATACTTTCTAGGGAGGTATTTAGACTCCACATATTACTTGGGTACATTGATGGTGATTGAGATAATAAATTTACCAGTGTAGTTTGGAAGGAACCAACCATATCAACAAGCACATAGTTGATTCCTAGTGCTATGTTTCCACTAGATGATGGCATACCAGGGACTTGGCTCATTTTGACTTTGATGGTTTCCAATATGGTACAAAAAAACTAGCAGGTATTAGGATTGGTGGACTTCCTATTTGGTGGTGGGATCTAGGAATTCATCTTAGTGATATATTGATTCAAATGATGGTCATCAAAGCCATGACAATGATTGGTCTGATTTACTTTTGGGACGTCAGTAGAGGGGAGGTTGTGACTTAATATATATGGTAGGAAAAAATTAAGGTTGGTTGTGGATTTGTAGGTTTATATCTCACCAAGACACCTTCGTAGGGGAGGATCTGAGATAGTGGTTTCAGTCCCTTCCAAGAGTTCAACTTAGGGTTCCAGGATAAGAGGATATAGACTAGGCACGTTGGTTCGATGATGATGATCCGAGTGGTGCGATGTCAACATGGTGGTACCTTTCCAGGATTAGTTTGGGACCCTAGGATTACCATGATTTATAGTTCAGCTACTATTAGAGAGGAGAGCACCGACTTTGACTTTCTAGAGTTAAATTTTGGGAGGATTAGGAGTGGTATTTCGAGGAGTTGACCAAGTTTATGCAACTTATTATTACTTGGATTATCAAGGGAACTCATGTGGATTCTTATATTAGCTCCTTATAGACTAATGTTATGAGTAGAGGGTGCTTCACAACATACAAGCTAGTTTGGGATCTTGAAAATTTTACCATCTATGGGGTTCTTCTGTTTTTCAGGGAGGGAATTTGTGGACAACATGTTGGGATATTATCCAGATGATACTTGGACGATTGCATTATTCTGGGGATTCTATATTATTTGGGATTTTTCCTTTGATACTTGGAGACTAGGTGTAGTGGATTCCCTATCAGTTGGTGGTCACATAGAACTCTTTATGATGTCTGATTTTAGAGTTGGTTCAAATGACTTCACAGAGATACATTGGCTGGGTATAATCCTCAATAGTGGATGTGATCCTTTGAGGCATTACAACTTGTGGATGCAAAGTGGGAATGATGGTAAGATGACTATGATCAAAGTGACGCAACATCAACATGGTGGTTCCTTTATGAGGATAGCTTGGGACCCTTATATTTCAGCAAGAGGTAGTGTGACAGTTTCCATAGAGGTGAGAGGTAATTTTTCCTTCATGAGATTGGTTCCTATTGATGGGCCATAATGAACCATTCAATCAGATGAGGGAAAACACCCAATGATAGGTCCCAATTAGACCCACTCTTGTTTGAGATAACATTTTCTACCAGATTTTGGCTTGGTTACTGATCTAATTAATATACTAACTAAATATTAATATGAGAACCAAAGGTTTCCAGATGAATTAAAACTACAAATCCTAACTAATTAATTCTAAGTTGAGATGAATGATTATAGTTCTAAGATGAAATCTTTGTTCCGTTATAAGATAACATATCTTGATCCAGAGAAAAATAAAAAGGATGAATACAATGAAATATTATATTACTTGCACATAAGAAATTCATAATATAGGTAACATGAAATTTTAACAACATCACTAGATAGAATCGAGTAATTGATTAGTTAACTGCATCATACTATCGCTGTACTCACTTTGAAAATCATGGTAACTTTGAATAATGAGAACATTAATTCAGAAATAATTCATAAACCAACATTCACATACTACAGTAATAAACATGCATGAATTGAATAATCACATTCATACATATCGACATCACAATCTCCAACAAAATGTCTTCAGGTTCAAATTCACTTGCAGTAAATATACTGCCTTGCTACATTCAGAAACCAAAATCCCTTTCTTGTGGACAATCCTCCCTTTAATAATGAGGAGAGACTGTTTACACGATAATCTTACCATTATGAATCCAATGCCATTTTTCTAAATGACTCTTCATGTTCCAAATTGGAAAACAAAATAATAATAGCAGAGAAAGGAGATATCTGGGCACAATTATGGAATTTTATCATGATAAATTTCTCTGCCCCTACATTTGATTATGATATTCCTCTTAGAGGGAATAATCTTTCATAATGTCCTCAAAATTTCCTGATTTCAATTTCTCCATGATTAATTCTCCACTGCAAACTTTGGTGGACACTTCTTGATGTAACTCCTTTGATGCGTTTTTGACAAAGTGTTGAATCTCACTAGTGATCCGAGTAGGTCTTAACATGTGTTCCTCCAAAGGTTCCTTTCCAATTTGGTTTAGAATTTGTATGCTTACCTGGCTGATTTCTTTGCATTTTTCTACCTCAACAATTTTCCTGGTGGTAAGTGTTGCTTCATAGATAGAGAGAAACGATTACATCCTGGTTTCTTCCATGAGATCGCTTGAATTATTCCACAACCTCATGCAAGCGTCAGTTGCTGCTTTTTGGGTGGACTGTATGTTCTTGAACAAGGGTTTACATGTGTCGAAAAACATCTGATGTTGAAGTCTTTCTCTATCGAAGTATACAAGCAGTGTGGTGGGTGGACTCTCGCACATGCCTTGCCAACCAAGCATCTTCTCTAAGGCCTCATGATTCGGATTATTTTCGGCACAAAATGAGAGTGGAGATATAACACAGAAATATTCAGAGATATTGCAAGAGAGACAACAATATAACATAGATATAGCGAAAATAAAACAAGAGTCACAGATATACAGTAATACACAATTTCTATTAAAGAAATAAATGTATAGAGACTGTAAAATACAGAGTGAAAGACTCACTAGAATGGTGGTAGCTTATCTCTGAGAAGAGATGTGATGGCTACTCACATCCGTGAGAAGATCATTGTTACAATTAGGCTCTAAGGGCCTTTTTAACAAAAGTAAAACCCAAAACCCTAACCCCAAAAGATGAAAAGCCAAAAGGTTTGTGGGCCCCGATGGGGGTAGTTGATACGTCAACTTCCTAGGGGCGTCTCTTTTGCATACGATCTCCGTTTGGGGAGCTCGATAGCTCGTTGGAAATATCTATCCGAGAACTAAAACTTTTGGGTGAGAAACATTGATCTACGATCCATGTTTCTCCCCTTTTTCTAAAAAAACATCGTTTAGGGCCTCAAAATGGCCCCGGAAGTTAAAAAACTGATAAAAATAGTAAATTACCAAAATTGACAGAAACATATTTTGGGCCAGTTGGAGAAGGTGGGTGGCCACCGATATCCACCTGGATCAATCCTCCCTCCTTAGGAAGCAATTGTCTCCATTGTGTTGAGTTCCCGGGGGAGAGGGGAAAGCAATTGCTAAATCTGAATCTTGGTGATCTGCTTGCCTTGCTGGAGAAGTGGCGTTGCTTAGCTTGTTGAAGGCTATCATGAACCTTTGACTGGAAGGTTTAGACCTTTTTAACCAGTCTGGCTATTTTAGATGACTGTGTACAAAAGGAATCTTTGTGTTTTGTTGCAACCTTGTCGACCTGCTTCTGTTGGATAGAAGGTGCTTGGGTTGAAGCTATGGTGGTTGCAGTATCCTTCTGTTCACCTTTTGAATAGATTGTGAAGAAGTTGAATTTTGTAGTATGAGATACTACGTTGCGACACTATTTAGGTGGGGTAGTAGTTGGAACTACCTTTGGTATTCTGTAGAGATGACCCCTTAAAGTAACAATGACACTACATGTTCGAGACTCATAAATATCGTGGCACTTCCACATATATGGCTGGCCCAAGAGAACATCATAGAAATCCAGTGGGGCAACATTGAATAATACCTCATCCTTGAAGGGTTGGATGCCGTATGACAATCGACACTGCTGGCTGACACGAAGGTCTCATCCTTGGCGAAGCCACCCGATGTTGTATGGTTGCGGGTGTGGTGTTGTTGACAATCCCAACTATTTGACGACCTCTACTGAGATGAGGTTCTTCTGGATTCTGCTATCAACAGTAAAATGCAGCGGGGTCCCCTTCACCCACATCTGTGAATGAAAAAGGCGCTCCCCCTCTTCTGAATCTGTTGGTTCTTCTGGTTGAATTGTTGCAGTCGTGACGATAACAGTGGGGTCTACATCGATGATCTGTATTTTACCAGTATTTTTAGAATTAGATTTTGAATCAGGGTTTGGCTCCTTGTCTTTGATCTTAGCCACCAATAACTTTTTTGAACGACATTCATCGGTGTTGTGCCAGGGGATTTTGTGGAAATCACACCATTTTTCGGTGTCCTTCTTTGTCTTCCTGTGACCCTTCTTTTCCTGTGGCTTGGACTAGTTTTCGGGAGACTGTTTGTTAGGGATATCTTTGTCATACTTTGGTTGTTGTGGATTTGCAGAACCGAACTCCTGTTTGTTCTGGTGCTTAAATTTCTGCTCGATTTTAACAACATATCGATAGGCAACACTGAGTGATGAGATGTCCAAAAACTCCATTTCAGTTTGGATGTATCTGTGTAGAGCCCC
>JZKD02S0152114.1:0-16515 GCA_000966675.3 Picea glauca | reverse complement strand
AACTGTAATTGCCAACCATATCATCTAGAACATCACCAATTCGAATCAAATATTGACTGTGTTTGAAAGTTAAATAATAGAAAAAGCCTGTGTTTAGACAGAGTATTCAATTGAAGCTAAATTAAAACAATCGAATCTATCCTATGATTGATCGAACCAAAACCAAATCCAATCAAAGCTAATTCGGGAATTCGATTAGTCAAAACAAACTTATATACAATAATTCATGCTTATTAAACAATTTCAAATTGACGCCGTACACATAGATGTGAATTCATCATCAAATGATAATCATACCAGTATGACTGTTCAGACTATGCCAGCTTTGAGTTTACAACCGCTATAGCAGACTCGACATTTTTGAACAAAATCGAACCAGTCGTTCGTTGCTTTTTATCAATAGATGGCATCTTCGCCTTTTGGATGGTGAGCTTTGCGACTTGATCTTCCAAATCGTGAATTCTGGATTGCAGTATTGGAACATTGAGGTAATACCTTTCTAACCACATGCCACACTGTTCACACGGTGAAGTTGCTAGTTGAGATGGAACAGGAGAGGGTTTCGACGAGTCACCAGGGGTTTCACAGGGAATTTTGATGCCGGGATAATTTGGATCATCTCGTAAACAAGGAGGTAGGTTCTTCACAAAATCATATTCCGATTTATCACACATACCTTCGGAGTAGGGATACTCGCTTGCAAGGAAACGCTCAATTTCCGAGTCAGAATCTTCACTAAGCACAATAGGGTCAGGGTTGAAAGGTGCCTTTGGTCTGTTTCTGGCCATGCGAGAGATTAATCGGGCGTTCTTATTACCTTTAGAATTGACATTAGGTCTAGTCTTGGGATTTTTAGCCACGGGTTTAACATTGTCCACATCTGTGGTGACAGAACTGGGTAGGTTAATAGATGGCTCGGGTAGGGGTCTGGGTAGCAGAGCGCTGTAGGGCACAGGGGTTACTGGCTTGCTCTCACCTACCACCGATTTGTCAACCTATGGTAGGCTTGAACCATCGAAATCATTACATTTAATAAAATCTTCCCAACAATCTCGGTTTAACCCTAAGTGACACTCCACAAGCATTTTAATTAACCCAAAGTGAAACAGGCTGGTATCAGCTTGGTTTTGTTTATACCTTTTGGACATTTTAAACAAACTCCTATGCAAGTAGTGAGGCATGTTCAGTTCATAGCCCATGAAAACCATGAGAATCCTAAGGTGATATAAGAAAATGAAGCCATACCTTCCCTCGCAAGTAATGAATTGCTTGGTCACCATGAGCAGGTCGTGCCAGCGTTGCTTCAGCATGTTTGCAGGCAAACCCCTGTCACAAGAGCTCACTCTTCGTGACTGAAATAGTAATGTCCATGGGACATCCTTTACTTTATAGTTTTTCGACCATCTCTGTCCGATAGCAGGCAGACCAGTGGCTAGACTAAGGAACTGTTCATTGATTTCCAACTGCACATCCCCAACCTTGGCTCGTCAGCCATCGAAGATTAATGAAAATTGTTGAGCCACACCAGGGTTATAACCATAAAACTTTCGGATGAAAGGGAGCCATCTGAATTCCTCCAGGTCGCTATATGCACCATCAAACATCAACAAAGCTTGGCAACCATTGGTTTCATCCCTTACGACTGGATCCATGGCGCGGGAATCATGGTAGGGTTTGGATCAAACACACAGGAGCATAATCGATATGGTTAACAACTGCAAGCACTCAAAGAGGAGGAAAATCAATAGGCACGTGCGAAGGTGGTGGGTTAGTTCACCTCCATGAAAAACATTAATGGCACAATACATCACTGTTTAATCAATTATTACATCGCTCAAATTACATTAATCAGCTAACACAGGAATTTAAACGGTGGATAGCTATACCAAGGCACCATTGTATCGTTTGAAACCATGGAGAATCGAACCAAAGTTGATACGTGCCATTAATCAATGTAAAATCAAATCCATATATCAATGCGCCAAGTATAATTCAAACCAAAGTAGATCCAAATGTTTCATCAACGTGCCAAGTGTATAATCAAACATTGCCATTCAATATGAAATCTAACTCAAATTCAAACGTTACCATGCGCTTGTTGCACAATATAATCAAAGTCTTATAACATTGTGACCAATGACTTTATGAAATTGATAATCTTAGAGGTTAAGATAGTAAGGGTCACATTAATAAAACAAGATCATCCATGACCCTTATGAAATCAATTATAACTGATAACTTATCATGCTCAATGCCTTACCAAAATGAAGTTGCGCAATGAAAATAAAGATAGGTGAATGGACATGTTTCATAAAATCATTCCAGTGACTTAATAGCAAACCGAAGGTAAGTTCCTTTGAGAAAATCAATGAGTAGACCATGCCAGTTAGAATAACGATGGAAGAGTTTTCACGCTTTCAGTCGTGAAAACTAATTTGAAACCAATTTGCAAACATCGTATAGAATGAAAACATCGTCTCTTTTCAAGATGCGACAGTCAGTTGAAGTTCAGAAGATGTAGGTGTAGGTATCTTTTAGAGAAATTAAAAAAAAAAAATGAATTGGCTGCCAACAGGGCGTCATCCAATATGATGCCTTGGTCTGTTTTCCAGAAGATTAACACTGAAGTTGAACCATCGACTTTAAAAATCATACAACTTGATCGAACAAATGTTAAATTCATAGGAGAACTAAAGAATGTGCTTATTAGATTATCGTCTAACCCCAAGGTTCATCAAGTTATTGATATAATTGTTGTGGATATTCCATAAATGTATGGTCTATTTTTAAGCAGGGACTAGTCGGAACAACTGCATGGTTATTTCGTGACACATTGGTCCCATCTATGGCTTCCAGAAAATGGAAAGCCTAATAAAATCAAAGTAAATAGTGAGCGCTACCTTAAGTTCACGGTCACAGATTTGAACGATCCCAATGAACCGTATACACCTTCTACTGATTCACCTGAAGTACAAGGGATGGAAACCTTCTTTAGCAATTTCATGGCCGAGGCTTCACCTATCATCAATCCAGAGTAGCAGTCCTAGATTGTAGCATATATGCAGCCGACAGTTTCCACACAACGATCCCATGTACCCGATGAAAATCAAATTTGGTCTCTTTATTTTGATGGTTCAAAGTCCAAAGAAGGAGCCAGATCAGGCTGCATCATTATCGATCCGACAGGTAACAAGACATTGATAGCATGTAGGTTGGAATTTGAATGTACTAACAATACTGCAAAATATGAGGCTTTACTGCAAGGTCTTAGAAAATCTTTGTACATGAACATTCAAAATTTAACCGTCTTTGGCGAATTTGAAATAGTGGTTAGACAGGTAAGAGATTCTATCCACTGTTTATCCCCACATCTCAAAAGATACCAGTCTGAGGTATGGAATTTAATGAACAAATTTTTTTCTTTCAATATAAATTCTATTCCTAGATTGAATAACTCTGAAGCAGATTTGTTGGCTAATGTAGCTTCTAAACTTCTTCCTACAGAAGGCTTGTCCCCTGATGCATTCTCCGTTGAGCTGATTTTCCTGCCATCCGTTCTCGACAACATCACAAGTTGGAGAGTATTTGACGACGATCAACAGATTATTAACTTTCCGCACATGGAAGAAACCTTTCAAGGCGTGGTGATAAACGAACACACGTACGAAGACAATTTGCGTGATTTCACGGTAATAACAGATCCGAGAACTCCTGAATCTTCATCGGATATGGTAAACTCGATCCCTAAATCTGTAATTAGATTAGAAAAATTTTACGATTTTCAAGATAAATTTAAAAAGATGGTCAATTGTAAAACCAATAGTTCCTCATTAT
The DNA here is from genome assembly GCA_000966675.3 of Picea glauca. Classification (NCBI taxonomy): domain Eukaryota; kingdom Viridiplantae; phylum Streptophyta; class Pinopsida; order Pinales; family Pinaceae; genus Picea; species Picea glauca. Next base: position 12,681 of record JZKD02S0152114.1, on the reverse strand, counting down.
CTTATGAAAAAGTAAACTTAGGAACTAATGAAAATCCTTAGTGCATTAATCTAGGGTTGGGATGTTCTCAACAAGAAAAAGATGCATTCATTAAATTGTTCAAAGAATTTAAAGATGTCTTTGCATGGACATATGATGACCTCAAAATTTTCAACCCTAATATCATACAACATGTCATCCCTATGAAGCCCCAAACCTTACCCTTTCAACAAAAACTGAGGAAAATGCACCCCAAACTTGAACCGACCGTTCAAAAAGAATTGAATAAACTCCTAAATGCTAAGATAATTTTTCCTGTTAGGCACACTCAATGGGTTTCTAACCTTGTCCCAGTCCGGAAGAAAAGTGGCGAAATTCGACTCTGCGTCGATTTCCGAAACCTTAATAGAGCGTCTGATAAAGAAAACTATCATGTCCCCCCCATGGAATAGATCCTTCAACAGGTATCTGGTTTTGAGAGGCTATCCTTATTGGATGGTTTCTCTAGATATAACCAAGTCATGATGTCTCCACCAGACCAACTTACAACTACCTTCCGTACTCCGTGGGGCACTTATGCTTATCGCAAAATGCCTTTTCGATTGATTAATCCTGGAGCCACTTTTCAGAGAGCAATGGACATTGCTTTCCGAGTCTTAATCAATCAGTCCATCGTAGTTTACTTAGATGATGTGACTGTATTTTCTAAAAACAAAAATGATCATCTAGCTCACTTACGAGCCGTCCTACTGCGATGTCATAAATACAATGTCTCCTTGAATCCCCAAAAAACCATCTTTGTAGTAGAACAGGGTAAACTCTTAGGATTCATTGTGTCTAGTGAAGGGATGATTATTGACCCTGAAAGGACTCAAGTCATCGCAAAACTTCTCCCTCCTACATCCAAAAAATATATGCAGTCTTTCTTAGGCCAGATTAACTTTGTGAGAATATTTGTCCCCAGTTTCTCTGAAATGGTCAGGCCTTTACAGAATTTGATTAAGAAAGACACCCAATATCACTGGGGACCCCTAGAAAATCAAGCTTTTAATGCAATAAAGAAATCTATAATAGATGCTCCGTCTCTCATGAGCCCAGTTTTTTCTCAAGGCTTTACACTCTACACTTTTTCTTCTGACCGTTCCTATGTCGCCGTCCTAACCCAAAAGAATGTCGAGAACAATGAAGTACCCATTGCCTTTATGAGATCTTCTTTCAAAGGTGCTGAAATTAATTACCCAGCGGTATATCGGCAAGCCTATGCTATTTTCAAAGCAGTTAAGCACTTCCGATATCTTTTGAAGTCAAGGACGAAATTCATTGTTCCCTACCCAGCCGTGAGGAACCTGTTAGTGCAAAAGGAACTAGGAGAAAAGAGGGCCAACTGGGTCACCTCCTTGCAGGAGTATGAATTAGAAATTACCCTAGCTCAGATAGTGAGAGGCCAAGGGTTATGCAAGTTAGTCGTTGATTCAGCACCAGGACAACAAGAAGAAAGTGATACGTCAAACCTAGGACAAAGTGATCAAAGTTTAATCTGTTGTGCATAAAACTCTGTCAATCCTTGGTATGACGATATAAGATTCTATATTGAACATGGGTCAGCCCCTCGTCACCTGGACCCCTCCAAAAGAAGAGCGTTGATATTAAAGTCTACCTCCTTTCATCTAGTTAATGGTATCCTGTTTCGTCATAATTTTGACGGCGTACTGATGCGTTGTCTTGAAAAGGACGAAGCAGAAAAAGTCTTGCTAGAGTTGCATGCAGGAGAAGCTGGTAGTCATTTTGGTGGTGAAACCACTGCCCATAAGGTTTTGAGAGCCAGTTATTATTGACCCACACTTTTTAGAGATGCCCATGCCTTGTGTCGTAAATGTATAATCTATCAGAAAGCATCAGGGTGGTTACAAAAACCATCCTTTCCTTTGCATCATGTTTCAGTAGATTCCCCTTTTCAGCAGTGGGGCCTTGATATCATAGGTCCAATTAACCCTCCACCCTCACAACAACACAAGTTTATTGTGATAGCCATAGATTACTTTACTCGATGGTCTGAAGCTGCTGCGCTAAGAACTATCAACACCAATCAGGTAATTTCCTTTCTAAATTCGAATATTATCACTCGTTTCGGTATCCCTGACTGTTTAGTTTTCGATAATGCTTCTTACTTTTCCTCTCTTGATATGAGCAAGTTCTCTTTGTAAAAAGGAACTAAGTTGAAGTATTCTACTAGATATTACCCCCAGGGCAACGGATTGGCAAAATCAACAAACAAAAACTTGATCAAAATCATCAAGAGGACGATGGTTGAAAATCACAAGAATTGGCACAATGCACTGCTAAACGCGTTGTGGGCTGATAGGGTAACACCAAAAGTTGTTGTAGGTAACTCCCCCTTTTTTCTCATCTATGGCAGAAAAGCAATTCTGCCACCTCACATTCTTCTTCCTTCACTTCAGTTGTCACAGAAAGTCCAAGAGGAAGATTTCCCCCCTTTGGAAAACCAAATTAACGCTTTGATGAAGCTAGAAGAGGTAAGAGCCCAAGCTAAACATAAGTTAAATCAACATCAACAATTGGTTAAAAGATGGTTTGATTCTAACTGTTCTTCTGATAGGAATTTTGAAGTAGGTGATCTCGTCTTAAAGTGGGACAAATCACACGAGGGAAAGGGAGAGCACACAAAATTTCAAAACTTATGGCTTGGACCATTTTTAATTGCTGAAAAGTTGGGTCCCATTTCTTTTCATTTTCAAAATCTTGAAGGGCAGCCTGACACCTATCCGGTGAATGGCCAAGCCTTGAAAAAATACTTTGCTTGATGACAACCCTTGTATATTATGTACATATTTTCCTTTTGTGTGATTTTTCGTTTTCTTTTTAGTTTTTGATTTCGCTTTGAATTTATCAATTTGAGTTTTGAAATACAGACACCTGTATACTGAGCTATTCAGACAAAGAAAATAGAAAATTCCGTCGCTAAAATAACTGCTAAGAAAAAGGTATAAACATCAATGGTTTGTTTCTGAAATTTATATCTGTGTTGGAAAAGTCTGTTGTTTAAAAGAAGATGGTTGATTTCGATCTCTGAGTAAAGTTTGTCATGATCATCCATTATCTTTTTACGTAGTCCCTATTCCGTAAATGAATGACTCAGAGGATGTCTCCCTACCTTAGGAAGTTGTTTTTGTAAATAAAACAACTCTGGTTCTAAATAAAGGACAGTTCTAAAAAAAAAATCGGATGAGGTCAAAAAAAAATAAAAAAAATGTTAAAATATCATGATTTTCAGCGTCACCCCGCTCAACTATATATCTATGAAAAAACAAAACAAAATAAATTATGAATAAGAGCTATGGAAAGTGCTTGTAAACCCATCGGGATGCTGAACAGGTTCGTTGGCAGCAGGTAAATGCGTGCATGTCACCAAGACAACTTCGTCGGGGTAATGAACAGGCATGCTGGCAGTGAAGCAATGTCGGGTATATGAAAATTCGTAAATAAGAAACGTCTTTAACGTCCTTTATTCTAATCCAGAACTCCTTGGCAGGATACAGATGTCAGAGTGGGTTAAATGGAAACCCTGTCGAGGCTATGGATGCCTTTTGGAAGCAGTGGCTATGCCAACAGTATTGGATATTTTATCTTTAATATCATGACTTGTTGGTCTTAAGACTGTTATCAATTTTCATCTTTTAAAAACACTGCTGGAATAATTGGTTAATGATGATGTTTATACAATTTTTTGGTTGTTATTTTTTAGTTGGAATTATCTTTGCTATCCTAATCTGAATTTGTTCCTTTTGGCAGAGATAACTGCTTCTACCAGTGTGTCGCCATTGTTGGTAGCCAATCCACATTTTTCCACTGTCTTATAAGCTTCCTACACCAATGTTTTGCAAACATTAATTTTTCGTCGCAATTTTCCAATAAACAACACTTTTATTTTTGCGACATTTGCACATTTACCTTCGGTTTTTTTTCACGACTGTAAGTGTGAAAACTTAGTATTTCAAAGTCGCATTAAAATCATTATTTGAACTGTCATTATCCTTCTTTTCAATATGCCCGTTGCGCTTACATTTCACTCATCATTATGCAACTGGAAAAAATTTTGAACTATACTCCTTGGACATTCTTGGATTGATTGTGTGACTTGGTTTCATTGAGTTTGTAATGCATTGGCATTTGGATTTTCATGTTATTTTACCTACTTGACCATTAGTTTCATGAAAATACAGAGGTGTTATGGTTAAATCCTTCATATATATCTTTTAATATGATACCTATGTTTGTGTTTTCATAACTATTGGCATGTTGATTGTATGAAGACCCATTGGAACCTTGGTTAAACTCACGATATGAGTTGTTACAATACATTGGCGCATGGTTAAACATTTGGTATTGGTTTCAAATTGAATGTTGATGGTTTAAAACTTTGGCATAACGTTGATTGCATGTGTTGGTTTATACACTTACTATTGGTTTCATTGGTCGGCCTAGTGACATGATTATTGAACTATACTATAATGGGTAGAACAACTATAAGATGGTGGTTTTACTTTGGCAATAAATATTATGCATGGCAGAGATAAGCTCCACCACCTTCTCACAATGACATTAATGTCTATCCCTTATCCTTGTTTTACCTTTGTTCACTCGGGTAACTCTTCGTGCACTCTACTCCTGTGTATGCTATGACCCGAACCCTGGCTCGTTCACCGTGTGCTCGGCTCTATGGAACCAGTGGTGAAAATCGAGCCAAACGGTATCCAAGCCTTGCTACTATTTGACAATGCCTGGAAATACTTGGAGGATAATGGTTGGCTCACTTTCGTGCAGAGGTTCAAGGGTTTTAACTTATTTGTGGCACAACAGTTCACTCTGACTTTTGATGGCTGTAGAGACAAGGTGGGTGACATCCAGTTGGAAGTCGATGAGAAGTTTATTAGTTCTACTACAGGGTTACCTTCCATGGGCCAACGTTGGTTCAAAAATTTGAAAGTGGAAGAGGTGCCATGGTCGCTACTATTTGTCTCGCGCAAAGTCACATCTTGTGACAGAGGTATGCCCATCTTTATGCTTAAACCTCAATGGCATGCTATTTTCATAATAGTCAAACAGTTCATGACCTGTGAAGGTCAATATAGACTTGTTTTTCTCTACCACCTACATTTGTTAATGAATTTTATGGGATACCCATTGAATATGCCCTTTTACTTCGATCGTAGCCTATATAAAATCTCGAAAATGTTTAAAAGGTAGAAGGCCGACAATAGCCTATTCCACCATGGACTAATTAAAACTATCATTGTTTATCACTTGAGTTTACACGGTGATAGCTGGAGAGCTTTCATCGCTCGAAATGGTTTTGATGATATAGACCCTGTCCAGATTCAAAAGCCTGTGGTTAATGAAACCAAGGTCGGGCCACCTGTGCCCTTCCATGTCCTACTGCCATAACCTAAGCCCTTAGTTGACCCTGATATTGACTTACCAAATGTTGTCGCAGAGAAGGCTGAGACTATTAAAAATCATGCGAGCAAAAGGGCCAAGGCAAACCCTACTATTATTGCTAAGGGTAAAAAGAACGCTCGGATTATTTCGAGGATGGCTAGAAATAAACCTAAACCCTCTATCGAGCAGAAGCCCATAGTCCTTAGTAAGGATTTGGACTCTGACGTAGAACGTTTCCTAACCAGTGAGTACCCTTACTCACAAGGTTTATGCCCTGAGCCACCTTATGATTTCGTTTCGAATCTTCCCCCTTGCCTAAGAAATAATCCTAGCTACCCTGGGATCAAACTGCCTAATGAAACCCTTGGCAATGTATTCAAACCCTCACCTGCACTTTTGAAACCCATACAGTTATCCTGTGACCAATGTGATTTATGGTTGGAATGATACTACATCGACGTTCCCATACTCCAATCGAAAATACAATTATTGGAAAATCAAGTTGCAGTATTGACCAGTCAAAGAGACAAGCTCCAAGAAACTAATAGGAAGCAGAAGACAACTGGCTCCATCGTTTTCAAGAATGTTGAATCGGCCACAGCCGTTGTCAACTCCAAATTGTCATGATCAAGCTGTTTGCTCGCCATACAGGTATGATTTTGATATCGTTTTAAGTTTTGTGAATGACCAATATTAATATACTGATTTGAATTTGGTCTTCAAATAGCTCTATTTATATTTCGAAATGACTCTTTCATAATGTGTTCATCCTGTATATTTTTTGCTTTGCTAAAAATAAATGAAATTTCATTTTGGATATATGATTTGATTATTCCCAGTTTAGCCACTGATAGATTTTTTTATCGGGTTTGATTGGTTCGTTTGGATTTGATTTGTTCGATTGTCTGATTGAGTTAAAGAAATTGATGATTTGCTTTCAATTGAATTTGTTTTGTATCTACTCTGAACATGAAGTTCTTCATGCTCAACTTAGAATACGATCATGTTTGGATTTGATTTCGTTATGGTTCGTATGATGTGATTGGAAAACGAATTCAATGAGTTTGGTTGTTATGATATTTTAATATGTTGTGTCATGTAATCTTATGAAAATAGGAATACAACTCTGTTCGGTTTCAATTTGGAAAGAACGACTATGTTTCGTATGAAAACAATGCTCTCATTTAAGCCTGTGCAAATGCGCCTGAATCGTGGAATGTTTTTGATTCATAATAACTATGTTAAAACCCCAACTGTTCGATTCGATCTTATTCTGATTGGATTATCCCATGTCTTGAGTTGGAAAAATTGTTTTATGAGTTGGATTCATATTATAATTGCTGCTCTATCTGATTTGTAAAACAAATTGATCGACACTCAATATTTTTGTCAAATCCGGTTATAATTCATTGTGAAAGGAACAGTTTCGTTCATTGTCAATTGAATTTTTTTTCCCCATTTTGCATCCGATATCTCTTTCGAATCTTGTTATTAGCTGATTGATCTCGTTATGATTTCATTTGAGTAGATTTACGTGCTAGTTATGATTTGATTCGCTCATGGCCGAGATCGTTTGTTATACAGTTATGTCAATTTGGAAATGAGTTTGTTTGGATTCGATCGTGTCTCCTGTTTATGAGGCAGCATAACAATTTGCCTGCGATTTGTTTTAATTATATCAAGTTCAAATTAATATGAAACGATTTCATAATTGTTTGATTATGACTCTATTCACCCAACTTTGTGGTAACAAACGAAACATAGTACACGTATCTTTGTAGTCATTTGATTGTTCTTGATCCTGTTTGATTTCGAATGGTATAACAATTTCAATTTCAATGATTCGTTTTCAAATAGCTATTGGATGTTAATTGAATTTAATTCTTTAAAAGATTCTCAATTGATTTTAATGCTGATTCTGTGTCTTATTTAGACCAGCTACAAAATCGCAAGATTTTGTAGCTAGTCTATAGAATTAGATTTTTATCATTTTATTAATAAAGGATCCTTCGAACTTGTCCATTTTGACCCTTTTCAGGTAATTTCGAATTGCATGGGACATGCTGGACAGGCTAGGGGAATATTTGTGTGTGTTAGTTTTATTTTAGGTTCCTAGTTTAGTTAAACTTGGGATATCTTCCCAGATTTTCTGTAAACAGTTTGATAACTTATACAGGGATGTTTTACCCTGTAGAAGATCTTTAAATACTTATTATTTTTTGTGATAAGGATCATCCTCACTTGTGGGAGAACCAGGCTATGGATTTCTAATACAAACTGAGACAGAAGTTGATGTTCTGCTACAACTTTCTCTTTCATAATATCAATATTTTGTTTCAAGTTTATGCATGTCATTAGCAATTGATTATAGACTACTTTAGCTATCATAGTCTTTTGCAAAATGATATGATTTAATTAATATGATTCATGTCTGATTTCTTTCAATACTTAAAAATACAACAATTACTCTATTCAGTTAATGAATGACAGATTTCTCTTCTTCATTAATTGAATTATTTTGTATAAGTCTTTGCATATGGGTTTATCTAACTGTGGATATTTATAAATCATATTATTGTTGTGATTTTTATGTCTTGTTTGTCCTGTAATCAAACTTGAAGAGCACTGCAACTATCATTTAAAACAATCTCCTGGATAATTCGGTGCGGGTTTCCTCCCTCCGATCAGCTAAGACAACCATCATATACAGGACAAATCTGGAGCGTTTCTCCAGGTCAGTTTTGATTTATTTTCGTTAATTTCTTTAGTATATTATTAGTATTTTAGTTAGATATATTTGTAGTTTAGATGTGTAGTTACAATTAGTATATTAGTGGTTTAGTTTAGTTAGTTTTTTTTGTTTTGTTTCTGTTCATAAAATTATAAAATCAACAAAAACATCTTTCTCTGTCTTAGGGCAGAATATAAGTGAGTTTTCCAGGTTTTATTTAAATCTGTAAATTGTAGATATTGTACATTTTGTGAATAAGGTTTATTTATGTTAGTAGTTGGATAGTTAAATAGTTAGAGTTAGTATAGTAGTAGTTAGTAGATTGTATATATATAATAGTTAGATTAGTTTAGTTTGTTTAATAGTTAGTTTTAGTTAGATTAGTTTATTAGTTTTATTTATTTATTTTTAGTTAGATTAGTTATTGTAGATTAGTTTTTCTTTTTTTGTTTTCTTAGGACCTTAGATCGACTAATGGAGCTGCTAAACCCATCAGGGTGGTTCATCCCAAACGAATTGGGTTATTAGACAACCTCGGACCAGTTCCACTCTTCCAGTTGACGGACGGTCGATTTCGCCTGTCAACATATCCTCTTTTATTTTTGAGAGTGAGATTCAAAAAATTAAAATCCATCTACCTTTTTTGGAGCTAATTAAGAATGAGGAATTCAAAATATATCTTTCCAAAATTTTGTAGCTTGATTCTTCCTCTAATTCCACATATTCATTCAAACTTCAAGATGAAAAACTTGCAGTCATATGGGGACCTTTGGTAGAGGATAGGGATTAATCTTCCCCTCCTTTCTACACATCATTAACCATTCATGATAAAGTGTTGCACAACTACTTGATGGAAGCAGGGGAATCTCATAACCTCATGCCTAAAAATATCATGGATGAGCTTGGGTTGGAAATTAAACAAAACTACCAAGACCTATACTCATTTGATTCCAGGAAGGTGATGTGTCTTGGGGTTATCAAAGACCTGGTTGTTACCTTGTTCCAATTTCCAATGAAAAATGTGGTCATGGATATTGTGGTGGTTGATGTCCCCCTTAAGTTTTGTATTCTCTTGTCAACATATTGGATCAAAATACTAGGGAGAAATTTGCAAATGGACCTTTGATATGCCACCATTCCTATGTTTGGGGGAGAACATAGAAGGATTTATAGGGAGGCACAACTAGCCTACATCTTCAACGATGAAGCAAATCCTACCAACCACCCTATTTTTGCAGTTGATACTAATTTAGGATCCAATATATTACATCTCATCGATGTTCCTCAATCATCTATTGAAATCATAAAAAAAACCTCTTACCTCTTATGAATATCCTCCTCCTAATACCTCTGTTTGGAAGATGTTTTTTTATGGAGTCTCTTCTAAGGAAGGTGTTGGTGATGGGGTAGTATTTATTTCCCCTACCCAAGAGACCATATATTTTTTTTGCAAGCTTGAATTTGAAACTACAAACAATGTGGCGGAATATTAGGCTCTTGTTTTGGGTTTGAGGGTTGCTAAAGACATGAAGATTGAAGAGCTAACAGTGTTTGGAGATGTTGAATTAATTGTTCACTAAGTCAAAAATATGTATCAATCTAAATACCCAAAGTTAAGGACTTACATAAATGAAGTTTGGGATCTTGTTTATATTTTCTTCTTATCTTTTAATATCTCATTTGTTCCAAGAGAGGAGAACAATATGGTAGATTCCTTGGTTGTCTCAGCAAGTAATTTCAGAGTTCCTTTGCCCCCTAAACTCAAATATGTTGTGGAAGTGAAGTATATACCTTCTATACCTGAAAATATCAAACATTGGAAGGTATTTGAGGATGATCTTGAGATAAAAATATTTCTTGAGACTGTTAAGGAGACCAAGCCTTTTAGGCAGAAACTCAGAAAAATAAATATTATGTTTCTTCCTATTGTGGAAAAATAAGTGAAGAAGATGTTGGATGCCAAGATCATTATTCCTTTGAGATACTTTGAGTGGGTGGCTAACTTGGTCCCTGTGAGGAAGAAAAATGGGGAAATTACACTATGTGTTGATTTCATGAGTTTGAATAGAAGCTCTAAGAAAGATAATTACCACTTGCCAAAGATGGAGAACATTTTTCATAGAGTGACTGGTTCATCTAGGATGTCTATGATTGATGGCTTATTTGGATACAATAAGATCTATGTCTTGCCTGAATATAGAGAGAATACAACCTTCACTACTCGTTGGGGCACATTCATGTATGCTAAAATTCCCTTTCGATTAATGAATGCAAGAGCAACCTTTCAACGAGCAATGTATATTTATTTTATTCGGGAGAAGGACAAAGTTTTGGTCATCTACCTAGATGACATTATAGTGTTCTCAAAATATGATAAAGAGCATTATCGTCATTATAAAAAGGTCTTCCTAAAGTGTAGAAAGTTTGGTCTCTTTCTCAGTCCTAAGATGTCTTTGTTTGCTATGAAGGAAGGTAAGTTATTGGTGCACATTGTATCAACGGAAGGGGTAAGAATTGATCCAAGTATATTAGAGGCCATCCAGACCTTATCTCTTCCTAGATCCAAGAAAGAATTTCAGTCTTTCTTGGGGAAAATCATTTTTCTAAGAAGGTTCATCTCTAACTTTGCTGAATTGGTGAAGTACATTACAACCATTCTTAGGAAAGGGAATGAGGTGAAATGGACTACTGAGGCTCGAGAATATTTTGATAAAATAAAAAATTCCTTGAATGAAGAACAAGTGCTCATCAGCCCTGACTATTCCAAGGAGTTTCTGATATTTTCCTTTTCCCCATTTGACACATTGGTTGTTGATTTGTTGCAGAAAAATACAGAGGGGTTAGAGCAACCTATTTCCTTTTTTAGTAAAGCATTGAGGGATGCATAAATGAGATATGATATCATGGAAAAGAAGGCTTATGATTGGGTCAAATCCCTCAAGGCTTGCAGAGTATATTTGTTGCATTAAAATATTGTTTCCTATGTCCCCTCAACCTCAATGAAAGAGATACTTATCCAACATGACATAGATGGGAAGAGGAGAAAATGGATTGACAAAATTATGTAATTTGACCTTGAAATGAAGCCCACTAAAATAGTGAAAGGTCAAGGTTTAGCTAGGTTGTTGGTTGAATCAAATTGAAAATCTTTAGGGGTTAATTTCATGAACATAAACTTAGAAAATAAGAAAGCTGGGTTTGCTGATAAAATATCTCATGTCAACCCAAATTTGGTAGAATGCACTTGGTATAAAGAAAAAATATATTTTTCATAGAAGTTGCAGCCTCCTGATGCTTTGGACAAGAAAAAGGTGAGAGATTTGAAGCTTAAATAAATCAGATATTGTCTCATTGATCATGTCTTATATTGGAAAGATCCTCTAGGAGTTCTTTTAAGATGTCGAGATCCACAGGAGGCCCAAAAGGCCATGAGTGAATTTCATGAAAACTTATGTGGGGGGCATCATTTTTGGAGAACCATAGACTATAATATCCTCAGAGATGGGTATTTTTGGCCTATCCTTTTTACTGATGAATGTGCAAATATTAGAGCTTGTGTCAAATGCCAATTTTTTTCTAGAAAGAAGCAGCTCAAATATTTTCCTTTGAATCATGTGGTAGTTTTTGGACCATTTCAGCAGTGGGGTCTTGACTTCATTGGGGAAATCCATCCATCTTCAAGTGGTCAAAATAGGTGGATTTTGACTGCCACTGATTATTTCACCAAGTGGATAGAAGCCATTCCTACAAGGAATGTCTCCCACAAGGTCATCATTAGTTTTCTTGAGGATATCATTTCAAGATTTGGTTTCCCAAGAAGATTGTTACTGACAGTGTTGCCTCCTTTAAAGTTGAACCATTGATCAATTTATTTGAACAATATGGGATTACATTAGTACATTCTACTCCTTACTACCCCCAAGTAAATGGTTTGGTTGAGTCCTCTATCAAGAGACTCATAAAGATGATCAAGAAATTGTTAGAAGACAACAAGAAAGCATGGGACTCAAAGCTAAAATTTGCCTTATGGGATGATAGAGTTACAACAAAGAGATCACTTGGTGTTTCCCCTTTTCATATTGTATATGGGGTTGAGGATATCTTTCATACTCAACTTTCCTTTCCTGTGGAAAAATTCCACCAGGACTACCAAGGAGAACCTGATGATATGGTTAGGAGGATAGAACAACTAGTAGAAGTACAACAGACTAGGGGGAAACTACTTGACACAGCACATGACCATTAATAGAAGATCAAGCAAGCCTTTGAAAATAAGGTAAGCAAAGAATATTTCCAGCTGGAAGATCTAGTGCTCAATTGGTATGCACCCAAGCAAGACAAAGGCAAACATGGTAAATTTGAATCCTTGTGGATTGGTACTTTCAATATTTCCGAGGTATTTTCAAATAACACTTACAAATTGTAGAACTTGGAGGATTTTGAAGTTTTTGGTGGCCTTGTCAATGGGAACTTTATGAAGAAATATTTTTCTTAAGCTATGATTGGCTTTCCAT
>JZKD02S0152113.1:349125-359651 GCA_000966675.3 Picea glauca | reverse complement strand
TCCAAGGGGGGAATTATTTATGGGTATTAATCCAAAACACATATTTCTCAATTTTATTATCATTTGGGACAACCTTCTATTTTATGGTTGAGTGTATGAGATCCCAATCATTTAATACTTGTAAGAGGGTAGGTGTAGAAAGTCACATCCCTTATTTATTAAGGAGCATGGGGTTGAAGTACAATCAACATTGGGTAGAGTGAGCCGTCAACTATCTTGGGAAAATAGAGGAAATTCATATGAGCAGAACATACAATTTTTACATGATGTTTTTTGGAATGAAGAACAAGCATAGAGTAGGAAGGAAGAGCATGGGGGTTGGAGCAAGAAGGTTCAAAAAATTCTTGATAATGCTAGAGAATTTTTGGATCGTTTTGGAGCCGAAGACTAAAGAAAAAGGTTGTCAAGCCTGAAGAGTGAAATCTTGGGTGAGCTTCACTGTAACAACAAGATATTTATGTTGTTTTACTGGTAGTTTTCCTAGCCATGAGTTCCCTTGATATCCCAGTAGTGAAATTCCTAGTTACATGTGCCAGAGAGACCCTGATAAACAAATGGGACACTCGATGGATTGAGAGTAGTGAAGAGTCATATTATTCTCATTAGATAGGTCAAGAGGAAGAGAGTTGGTGGAAGTCATGATAACTGTAGGAGAATAACAATGGGTTGTGGGATATCTGTGTTGTGAGGGGACAATGAGAGACACCCTTTTCTTATGGATTCCTAGCCCCATCTTGGGGGTGAATTTCTATTCAAATATGGAACAACAAGCCTATGGTTAGTTGGAACATCTATCCCAAGGAACTGGTTGTAAACGTATTTTAAAAATGTAAGTGCTTACCTATTTTCCTGAGTTATTTATGTTTTTTTTTAAACATAAATATATATATATATATATATATATATATATATTAACTAAAGCAAGTATGAAATTTTTATTAATTGGGAACTGCAACTGGCTGCAGCCTTACACCTTCAGAACATGACTTCTATCTTTTCCAAAATCCAGTTGTTATCTTAATCAAGGGATACAACTTTTTACTAGATCTTCATCATTTATGCTGAGATCTCCTTGGGCCAAGAGACAAACTTTATTGGCAAGTTTGTCTGTTTCTTTGTTTGAATCTCTGAGGATATGATAACATTTGAAGGAGGTGAAATCTTGTAGGATGTATTGCAGCCTTTGCAGGTTCTTGTTTAAGCCAATGTCGTTGAACTGACCTTTCGAATGTATCATTTTGATCATGATTTCAGAATCACCAAATTCTTGCATCTCCCGGTGTCCTCTTTCTTTGGCTATTTGGCAGACTTTTATCAAACTCATAATTTCTGCTTGGTTGTTGGTTCACTGTCCTGATCCCTAGCTGAAGGTTTCTTTAGTTCTCCTGTCAGAAGAGTAAATAAGTCCTCCATCTCCCGCTATCCCAGGATTTCCCTTGGAGGCTCCATCAAAGAAGGTTGTAGTTATTCCTTTCTTCCACCACCATCTCTAGAATGTTTCATCCTTGTCTCTTAGCCTCCACTTAGGGATGGGATGGGGTTTTCCAGTGCTATGGATTCATTGAGTAAACACTAAGGTACCAAGCCAAATCTTTTCCTCCTGCTGCAATGAAGAGTCGCCTTTGGGGTTTTGAGAGTTCAATGTTTCTAGGAGAAGGCCTTTTGCTTTTGTTGCTACCATGTTGGGAGTCCAGGCTATGTTGTTGAAAGTTTGCTCGTTTCTGGCAAGCCAGAGCTTCCAGCACACGAGTTTGGGAATGGTGATCCAGACTTTGGCCCATAAGGAATTGAAGGAGAGCGAAGGATAACGATCCTTCCAAGTGGAGAAGAGTTCTACTACTGATATTTTAGTGGGGGTAGCGATCGTGAGACCATGGAGTGTGAAGGTTCAGACTTTATTTGCAAACAGACAGTCTACAAAATGGTGATCCATGGTTTCTGTAGCTTCTTTACATAAAGTGCATCTGTGTGGACCAACGATATTTCTTTTTATTAAATTCTCACCAGTCAGGATTTTTTTATGCATTAGCGTCCAGAAGAAGAAGTTTACTTTGGGTAGCGTCATTGTATCCCATACCTCCATCCAAAATCTTGCAGGGAGGGTTCTGTCTTGCTGTGGTTGTAACAATTTGTATCCTTTGACTAAGGAGTATGCGCTTGAAGGACCCCAACCCCATTTGTCAGCTTCTGACTTGTGCACTGGAGTTGCATCGCGTAGCTCCTCTATGAGCATTGTTGTTTGATGAAGGAGGTGATCTGGTATAGTGATGAGGTTCCAATCTGTCCAGAACCCATCGTCATCCCATTTTGAAATGTCATAGATGCTCTTCATTCCTCTGTGTTCTAGGAACTCACGGATTTCAGACAGGCTGGCGTTTAATGCTAAGGGTGATTTCCCCATTATCTGATCTTCCCACAATTTTACCTGCTTGCCATTTCCTGGGATGCGATACAGATGATGCGTGAAGAACTAGATTCCTTTGATACAGAGATGCCATAGTAGCGTACTCCTGCTGCTGCTGGCATCCTTCAAATTTTGGGTTTTTGCATACGGTATATATTTGTGTCTAAGCGTTTTGCTAACAGGGTGATTGGGTTCATTGTGAAGTTTCCATAATAACTTACAGCCCAATGTTGTGTTGGCGAGGTCTGGATATCAAATTTGAAGGCCGCCTTCTCTCAGATTTCATTTTTCTATCTCCCATTTGACCAGATGAAACTTTCGTTGATTCCCTTTTCCACCATGCCACAAAAAGTCTCTCATGATTTTATTGATTTGTCCTGAAATCGATTTTGGTGCCATGAGATAGGACACTTGGTAGATCGGTAGTGAGGAGAGAACAAATTTTATCAGGATTAGTTTGCCTCCATGAGTTAGCCATTGACCTCCCCATGCAATGATTTTTCCCTTGATTTTGGTTATCACTCCTTCCCACAGATTGACTTTATTTGTGCCCAATATTAATGGCAGCCCGAGATAGTTGATCTTATCCCATTTTGAATGTCCGTTGAACCCCAGATTGCAAGCTATTTTTTGAGTTTCTTCCTCTTCTGCATTCCAGCTATAGACAATGCTTTTCCTTTCACTTATCAGTGCTCTAGATACTTTGCAATAAGCTTGAAGGGTGTCCGTAAAAATAGAGGCTATTTTGTTTGAAGCTCCTCCCAGCATGAGGGAATCGTCCCCGAACAGAGTGTGATTAAGAGGTTTAAGATCCTTCGTTATTCTCAATCCTGGGGCATCTCCTGCTATCCTATCTTGCTCCAGTTTTCTACTAAGCGATTCTACCATTAAGATGTATAGAGATGGAGAGAGGGGGCAGCCCTGCCTCAACCCTCTCGAGGTTTTGAAAAATTCAGCTAGCCTCCCGTTAACCAAAGGGGCTATCCAGGGGCTATTAGTGCAGGCTTTAATCAAATTGACGAACTCTTGCTCAAATCTGAAGGAGAGGAGAACTTGATAAAGGAAGGGCATCTTTACTCTATTGAAGACGTTGGCCATGTCTAATTTGATCAACATGCCTTTCTCTTTTCTAAGGTTACTAGAATGCATAGCTTCTTGAAATTGGATTACATTGTCCAAAATGTGTCTCCCTTTGACGATGCCTCCTTGCGAGTATGAGATGAGTTTGCCCAGCAAAGGCTTTATTCTATTTGCAAGGAGCTTTGCAATTATCTTGTAAGAGGCGTTACAAAGGGAGATAGGCCTGAACCTATCAAAGGAGACGAGATTTGTTTCTTTCGGGATTAACGCAAGGAAGGTTGAGTTGGTGCTGCCACCCAATTTTTCTTTCTATAGGAATCCTTTTATTATTCTTGTAAGATTTGGTTTGATGATATCCCAACATATCCTATAAAAATGAATGGTGAACCCATCTAGCTCTGGGGCTTTGTCAGGATCCATGGACTAGATGATTTTGCTAATTTCTTTTTCATTGGTTGGCTTCAATAAAGTTGTGTTGTCCTCTTTAGTGACAAGTACTGGAATGTTCTTGAGAAATTCTTTATTGCCTTCTTTACTGTCATTGTTCTCTTTGCTGAAAAGTTGGTGGAAGTGTAAGGCGGCAACAACTTTTATTTGATCTTTTCCTTTGCAGAGCCTCCCATCATTGGTTGTGATCTCTATGATATGATTCCTGGAGATTTGAGCTCTACATTGTCAGTGGAGGTATGATGTATTTCTATCTCCAGCATTCAGCCATAGACTACGAGACTTTAATCTCCAATATTCTTCTTCATTTCTGAAGGAGTGGAATGTATTGCATTGGGTTGCTTGATCCTTTTCCAATTCTATTTTAGTTATATCTATTGTCTCCATTTCGCTCTGTAGATTTTCCAGTTGCTACACTGACTCCTTTCTTTGGGTATTGGGAGAGTTTGTTGGAAGTTTGCTCCATTCCTTGAGGGCCTTTTTTGTCATTTTTTATTTTTGTTCCCATACATAGTTGGGAGAGCCTGTGACTAAGGTGGACCATGCCAGGTAGACCGTCTCTACAAATCTGCTCTTTTCTTTCCATAGTGGACTGAATCTAAATGGGATTGGCCACAATTTCTCTTCCTCCTCTAGTAAAATCAAGATAGGTTTATGGTCCGATGTAAGCTTGGGGAGAATGGCTATGGAGATAAGCATCCTTTCTGATAACATAGTTCTTTGGACCAAGAACCTATCCAATCTGGCGAATATGTGATCTTCCTCTGTCCTATTCTTGGTCCAGGTATAAATCCCTTTTCTCAGTTTAAAATCCATTAGGTCCCATTGTTGTATCACGTCCTCGACTACATAGATCATTTGGTCCTTGCTGTTCCTACCTCCTCTCTTTTCTTTTTCATTCATCACTAGGTTAAGGTCTCCAAAAATGATTATATTGTTTGGGGAGTTCATCTCTAGGAACTCATTTAAAGTTTTCCAGCAGTATTTCTTTTCAGAATACAATATCGGTACATATAAATTGAATAATGCGAAGGTTAAATTACTTGTTGTGTGTTTTAGTTTTGTGAAACTCCAGTGTTAGGTATTGTAGGAATTGACGAGCCTGAACTGATCTTCCTTCCACAGGGTTGCTATTCCTCCGGAGGAGCCCCTTGCACTTATTGTTTTTCCTGTGTTCTTCTGCCATTTCTTTTTGCCGATCTCTAGAAGGGCTTCCCCTTCAATTTTTGTCTCTTGGAACATGAGAATGTCTACTGGTTCTGCTTTCATTAGATCCTTGACTGCTTCAATTTTCGACGGATTCCCCAAACCTCTGCAGTTCTAAGAGACGATTCTCATTACTTACTGTTGGGGGTGGTTGGGCCTCCTCCTTTTGGGGGCCTTTCCCTTGTATTTCTACCAATTGACATTTCTATAGTAGGTTGAATTCCTTGGGTCTTTTGTCTTTTTGCTTGTTCCTCCCTTGCTTCTCTACGGGACTTTCTTCCTGCTCTTTTGGTTGGCCTTTCTAGGATCTCATCCTCCACAAAACTTGGTGAATCTAATACTTTCTTTCTAGCTATGTCGGCGTATGAGGGGGAGAGGGCTAGTTCCAGGGTTCCGACCGTTTTCCATTGTTCCTCTATGACTTTCCCATTTGGGGAGGGTTTTAATTGTTCACAGCTATCCAAGTTTGCTTCTTAGTCTTCTATGGCCTTACTGAACTCTGCATTTTGTGGTCCTAATTTCGACATGAAATTGGAGATCCCGTCTTTTTTCTCTTGCCCCGATGGCCCGGGGTTGTTGTCCTTTGTTGTTCCTCTGCTTCTAGGTTTTGTTGTCCCTGTTTTCTACACTGTGGTCCATTGATCTGCTTTCGCATTCTCCCTCTCTTCTGCGATCTTTTATTTGCAATGTCTTGCGAAATGACCATATCTGTGGCAATGCCGACATTTGAATGGTAACTGCTCATAGTCTAGCTCCTATACATGAATCCAATCTGCAGCAGTTAGTTTGATTGCCTTTGGTAACCCTACTTCCAGATCAACCTCCACACAGATCCGGGCACATGAGTACTGCTCTTTTCGCACTGCTTGGTCTATGTACCTTCCAAGCTTATTGTTGATTGCATGCAGTGATTTTTGATTCCCACAATGTAAAGGGAGATGAGGTAAGCGGACCCAAACTGGAATGGTAGATGGCACATCCTAGGCTGGATCGAAGTCAGGGGTCCATTTGTTCAAATATAATCCCTGGGGCCCCATGAAATATGGCCCGTTTCTAAATATGAGATTTTTGTCCTCGGAGCTTTCGAACACAAATACAATGTATCCTTTCCCTACGAAGTGGCTCTTGATTCCTTCTGAGATGAGTGGTGTCCAATTCCTCAGCACCCAGGCTTTGACGGATTTGGTAGAGGGCCAGAGCCCGGTAAACTGCCCGATGAGACCTCTATCTACGAGATTGACTGTCGATCTGCTCATTTCCTCTATTGGCAGTTCCACGGTTGGGATGTTGTCCAACTTCTTGACAAACTTCTGCTGTGTTGTGGACAACGGTATTCTGGAGGCTCATGCAACCAGTTTCCTAAATGCTTCGAGTTTTCGCAAGGGGCGTGGAGGAGAGGCACCCCTGCCAACATCCATGGTTGAATGCCACCTGTCTCTTCACGCTGTGATGACCTCAAGCGTGAGCCAGAGCTCAGCTCAACGCATTTACACACACACACACACACACACACACACACACACATATATATATATAGATAGATAGATAGATAGATAGATAGATATAATTAATATTTTGTAACATCCCTGCTATAATCTCCATTTTAATTAATGCATAATGTAGATATGAATGTGGCTATGGCCAAGCGATGTAATATAAAAATGATATTTTTTGTTTTAAATAAATAAAATGTGATGCTAGCTGCTGGGGAATATGGAAAGAGATGCAAGATGAGTTTTCCACAAGAGGGAGGAGTGTCTGAAACGAGTCCAAGGGGGGAGTTATTTATGGGTATTAATCCAAAACTCATATTTCTAAATTTTATCATCATTTGGGACAACCTTCTATTTTATGGTTGAGTGTATGAGATCCCAATCATTGAATACTTGTAAGAGGGTAGGTGTAGAAATTCACACCCCTTAGTTATTGAGTAGCATGGGGTTGAAGTACAATTAACATTGGACAGAGTGAGTCGTCAACTGTCTTGAGAAAATAGAGGAAATTCATATGAGAAGAACATACAATTTTTACATGATGTTTTTTGGCATGAACAACAAGCAGAGAGTAGGAAGGAAGAGCACGGGGGTCAGAGTAAGAAGGTTCGTAAAATTATTGAGAATGCTAGAGAATTTTTGGATCATTTTGGAGCCAAATACTAAAGAACGAGGTTTTCAGGCCTAAAGAGTGAACTCTTGGGTGAGTTTCATTGTAACAACAGGATATTTATGTTGTTTTATTGGTAGTTTTCCTAGCCATGAGTTCCCTTGATATCCTAGTAGTGACATTCCTAGTTACCTGTGCCAAAGAGACCCTGATAAATGAATGGGATGCTCAATGGATTGAGAGTAGTGAAGAGTCATATTCTTCACATTATATAGGTCAAGAGGAAGAGAGTTGGTGGAAATCAGGATAATTGTAAGAGAATACCAATGGGTTGTGGGATATCTATGTTGTGAGGGGACAATGAGAGACACCCTTTTCTTATGGATTCCTAGCCCCATATTGGGGGTTAATTTCTCTTCAAATATGGAACAAAAAGTCTATGGTTAGGTGGAACATCTGTCCCAAGGAACTCGTTGCACATGTATTTTAAAAATATAAGTGTTTACCTATTTTCCTGAGTTATTTCACGAGTTCAATTGTTGTGATTAACTCTATGTATATGAATGGTTTATTTTATATTGTGAATGAGTTTTTAGTTGAAATCATGTTCATTTCATCATGTTGTAGTTGCATATAGTTAAATGGTATCATAAAATAGTTAAATATGTGTATAATTCATAATTGATAAGTTATAGTAATTTAGTTAGCAGAAAATTTTCAATTTTATGTGTTTTCTGCATGGTAATGTTCCTCGGTTAAGACAGGGAAAAAATAAATATTGGTATGAGAGCCACAGGTTCAACACCAAGCTTGCATGGGCTAGAGACAACACACTGATGCAGGATTTTTCAAATTTAAAGTTCATGGGATGCCTGTAAATTCTTTGTCAGAAGTTCTAGGAAAAAGTTGGGGAATTTCCCTATAAATTTGTGAAATTTGAGTTCAGAGGATTAAAATTTCTGATTTCAACCTCTGATTGATCATTTTTAAACCTGTAATTGGTTGAATTTTGGAGTTTTCAGAGAATTTGGGGTGAAATTGGGTGAAATTGAGCAAAGGCCCCAATTTCTACAGTGAAATTCATTAAGAAATTTATGTCGAAGTCTCGAATTTCGAGTGCATAGGTCGTATTGGCACGTGTTGATGCATGGTAGCATCAAACGTGTATTTACACATAGTTCTATGAGTCTATATGTGTGGAAATCATCCAAAGAGTTTTATCCTTGACTTTACTTTAATTAAAGGAATTATTAAAGTAAAGTGTTTTTATTAATTAGTTGAGTTATTTAAGGAAATGATAAAATTAATTAGCATTGAATTTTATCCATTGATCTCAAGTGAGGTGAGAAGTAATATCAATTGTCAATCACTTTGGAGATTAGGATTAGATTAATAACTCAAGATTATAAAAGTAAGGCTAGGGTAAAGGAGGAAGACACTTGATGAAACTCAAGGGTTGGATCACAAAGGACTGTGATTCATGGACATCTTGGATATGTGGAGAAGGACTTCCATCTAGAGATCAAGTCAAGGAGAAGAGAGAACATAGATAGATGCAAGTGGGTTTCAACAAAGAGAAGCCACAAGAAGTCTTGAGACATATGGATGTTTTTGTATAGTATTTATCTGCATGTATGCATGTCACAGTGGAGACAACGTGTATACAAGGTGTTACAGGAAAATCCCCCTGCGGACAGGTGGATTCCCTCTTGGACCCTAAATATCTAAGATCAAGACAAAAAGGTGCTAACTTTGGTCACTAACATCCATTTAAACCTAGTTAAGATAATCTATAGAGAAGAGGAAGAAGATGTACCTTTTTTATGATGTTTCTCCTCTCCCAATCCAAGTTGAGCTATGATCCTCAAGCTCTTCAACAAGTCCTACAATCCAATAAGACAAAGCGTGCTTCCTATTATACTATGATTAGTTTTAAACTAGATCTATCCATTAAAGACAAGTTCATGTAGGTATATAGAATATTGAAGGAAACAAACCAAGCACATGTATTAATGAGAACTTAATAGAGATACTTACTATTAACTCCCAAAATGAAACCGTCCTTTCGGTCGAGTTTTGGGTGGATATCATAGCTTTAGGTAGTATCTTCAAGTCATTTTTTGAGTTTTTACAGCTGAGACAATTTTTGATTTTTGTGTGTCTTAGGAAATAATCGATCCATAAAGTCTTCTCTTTCAAAAATGTAAATTTTTACTTTCCACAGCTAACGTGTTTTCAAAAGGTTCATTGTGCGTTGTGGAAAGTGCTCACTTTCAACAGCTAAAGTGATCGTTTCATCAGTTGACGCACTGTTGAAAGTGACAAAGTATTAAAAGGTTTTGAAAATCAGTTCTCGGGTGGTGCGCTATGGAAATCACATGCTTTCAACAACTAAGGAGGGTCTTCTACAAAACGGTGCGTTGTTGAAAGTGCTTACTTTCAGCAGCTAACGGGGGTTTCTTCACAGATTCGCGCGCTGGTGAAAGTGGCAAGCGAGCGTTGGCCGAAGCGTTCTCCACGGGTTGTTGCTGCTCGAAACGGGAATCACGTGCTGTTGTCCACATATGAAAAACAATGATGGTGTGATCAACCCCACGTCAAAGCAAATCCAAGGCATGCGCCAATAGGAGTGGGAAATCATGGAAGCTAAATCGTGCATGTCAGATGTGACTGGAATTCCAAGTCATTCCAGAAACCACATTCAACGTTCATCGCAGTCGGAATGGCAAGATCGTGTTTGGATATGCAAGTACAGAGGAGGTACCGCCGACCTGACACCATCAATTCAAACAGAGGTCTCGCATCACAAACCTCTTACAAAACACTGTCAAGGTTTTCACTTAATTCAAAAAAAAGACGAAGCCTGGACTGCTTTCAACAACGCAGAACCTCAGCTCGACTAAGCGGTTACAGGGTTTCAATTTGTCAGGTGTTTGAGCTCCAAGATGGCGAGAAAACGCAGTGGCGTGTTACTCAAACGAGAATTGGATAATTTATCCTTTTTGGAATCACATCCCGAGGTTCAAAGGTATTTTTCAAATGCTGGTTGCATGGAATTCGTTGAAAAGTTACAAGTTGGGTCTCACCAGGCCACTGCTGAAGCCTTCGCCAAGACATTTGATGGTAACAAAGATCGCGTTGGCTCTGTAGAAATCAAGGTGGATGAAGCTGTCATTGCCACTACTACAGGACTGCCCAGAACTGGTCAAAAATGGTTTAAGACCACCGCTCCTAAGAATCTGGATTACAGGGTTTATTTGAAGGATGGGTACAAACACAAAGCGTG
>JZKD02S0152113.1:319237-336916 GCA_000966675.3 Picea glauca | reverse complement strand
TGTTTAAGTAGAATAGAACTGTTTTTATTAAATGACAGGTCCATGTTTTTAGGATCTGTGTAACCATTTGTAAAGGCTATAAATGCCTATTTTGATATCAAACAAGGGTTCGATTCTGGATAGAGGAATACGCTTTTTGTACTCAGACTTTCTATGCTAATACAGATCACGGGTTTCTTTCAGTTTTGATTGTCATCTTTCCATCTTTCTTCTGCATTATTATTTGTGTTGTCAAGCTTTGAATGGATGTTATCCCATTGTTTAGCTCATAGCCTGATAATAAGTCTCTTGATTGTCTCTTAGACCCTGTTTTGCACTGGTTTAGTTACAATTTGTTCTCCACCCACTTTAAAGCTACCTGCTGATTAATCAATCTTTGAAAGCACTGTCTATTTGTTTATCATTTTCATGTTTGAATGCTATAAGCTGTATTGAGTTGTCCCATTGATCCACATTCACAAAATACAAAAAACATTCATTTCTTAAGTTACCAAGCACCTCTGGTCTGCAACCACAGAGGGTTTCTTGGAGTGATAACACTTACAAACCTTTGATGAAGCTGCAACAGCCTCTTCTAGCTCTCCTTGTCCAACCCTTTTCTCAAATAATCCACAAACAAAGTGACTATGCTTCACTGGTTATCTCCCTTATGAGATCATAAGTTTGATGCCTTCAATGTCTCTCCTTCCTTATGAGATCATAAGTTAGGTATTTCTCAATTTCTCCATCTATCCCTTCACCATGAGGAGGCCTCCTTATATAAGCTTGGAGAGGCCTAACCACCTTAGATATTCTTGGGATAGGTTGAGGATCTCTCTCCATCAGTTGTGGATCCTCCCTAAGATCCGGCCTTGACCTCAGATTCAAATCCAATTGATTTCAGTGATAAGGGGGATCTTCCCCTGATTTTCTCAACAGCATAACACTCCCCCAGAATGGTGCATAGAGCGCTACAATGCTCCCCCAAATAAGGGCAAGGAGTGCTAGAACTCCCTGCTAGTGGGTAGGGGAGTGCTGCACAAAATTTCCTCAAAAAATCCCAGCGCTCCCCCAGAAGGGTGCATATAGTGCTATAACACTCCCCTAAGGAAGGTCAGGGAGCGCTAGCACTCCCTTCTAGTGGGTAGGGGATCGTTGCCCTTCAAAATTCATTTTTAAGTGGTCTTTCTCAAGGCAAAGGATTTTTACTCTTTGTCAAATGATTTCTCCTTCTTTAACCAGTCTTTGAGGGTGTCTTCAAGTGTTCCTTGTGATGTCGTTCGAGACATGACATAGGCAAAATGGTTGTATGATGTCTGTGACACTTGTGGCTAAAATGCGACACTCTTGACACTTGTAATGACGACAATCGATCATCATTGAAGTGAGTAATTTTGATGTGTAACACAAGGGTGTGCAGAAGGAAATGTCTGTATACCTTGAAAAACATGTAGATATGGGTCGTACAACAAATCATACTTTGTCAGGTTTGTATTTAGTTGTATTTATCTTAGTGGTTCATTATCCTTATTATGGGAGCCCTGATTTTATCATAATAAAAACATTCTTAGCACTGGTTTTCCTTCTGGGTTTTTCTCATGGGTATCTACCCAAACATATTGGTGTTTATGTGTGCATGATTTGGTTTCTAGTTTTTCTTATACTATATTTTTCTAAGTTGAATATTCCAACAGTGTAGTTTTGTTTTGCGAGCTGCTACTTTGATTTGTAGTAAGAAAATCACTAGATAACAAGATGCCTAGATGCTAGAATAAGAGGATTTCATCATGGTACCAAAGCACATTCTCTGAAGGGATATGTTGGAGCACAATGGGCAGACCTGGGTTTAATCATTAATAAACCAAAAAAAACCTTAGACATTGGCCATTTCAACATCACTTGCAAGCAAGTGAAGTCTCACTTGAGGCATCTAGAGGGGCTGCAAGAACCAAGTTCTACAATGGGGGGAAGTGACACATTCAACATAACTATATTGTGCATTATCCATTCATCTACTATGTGCACAGTTTTTTTTCCTTAAACTTTAATTATGATTCAACATTCCCCATGAGCAACATTAGTCCACTTAACATTTATTCATTCATCATTAGCTTAAGTGCACAGGATCGTAACAAAATACATCAGTAACATATTCAGAATCCTAAGAATTCATCATCATTGTGCAACAATAGTAAACCTCATATGCATCAGAAACAAAACACACAAAAACAATACATCAAGACACAAGGTTTTAATGTGGTTCACCCCAAACTGGACTACGTCCAAAACAACTAGCTTCTTATTTTATTCATTGTAATCTCCTTACAGTTGCACACTGCACTTACAAAAAAACGTATTAGTTAACATTCCCCAAAATTTCCTTAGTTGTTCTGCTGCAGTGTGAGCCTAACTTCTAAAAACCTCAGTCATCACTCAAAACACCCAAAAACTTAGTCAATTCTTCACTCTTGCATACTTTTTATTTTTCTACCCAAAAACCCATTACAATTTATAGCTTTACAATAGGGCTAATCCTGTTACAATGTGGAAAAAATTCCCCAAAATCCTATCTACTTTCCACCTTCTCCTTACTGACTTTCGAACATGCTCCAACTTCTTTGCACATGCACTGATCCTTAGCCAAAATGTTGTGTAATCCATTCCTGCATGATTCCCAAGACTTATCCAAAATAGCCTGCTCCAATAGTAATTCCCAAGACTTATCCAAAATAGCCTATTACAACAGGCCCCCAACACTAACATGTTGCTCATCCTGAGCCACTTTAGTTCTACTTCCATGTCGTCAAATTTTTTTGTAGTATGTCATTGGTCATTGCAACTTTTTCCCTGAATTTTGCTTCATGTTGTACAATTTCCTTTGCCATTTTTGCAATTAAGCGAGTCTTCAATTTTTTAGTGGTTTCCTATGCTACCCGCGTGACCTTTCCTTGCATGTCTACTAACTATGCTATCATGTTATAGGATTCTTCTTCTAATACCTCAATATTTTGTGTGTGATCCTACTACTTTTCCCTTAGCTGAGTTATTTCTAAATATAGGTTCATGTTTTCAACCATTGTTTTTACCACCTCGGATGGTGGTAATGCACTCATTACTTCTTTGAACTTCTATGCCTTATCCTACGGAACATGTATCTTCTGGCCAATATCTTGTAGCTCCACATCTTCAGTCAGCTGTGTCCAAACACCCATGCTTTGTGCATTCAACTAAGAAAATTCTACTTCCATAATCTTGACGTTCTCTATGCTTTTGGTGGCCATCTTTTCGCGTTTCTCCCTTTCCTCCAGGGGAGTTCTTGGTATCTATCGTGCCTCTAAGTCGGTGATATTTTTTCAGAATCCTTGAATGGATTCAATCAAATTTGTCACTTTTTCCTCCAATGGGGTGTATTCCTCCCTTAACACTTCTATAATAATTTGATAGACCCCCTCGATCTTGTGTTTGACTCTCTCTATATTTTGTGTTTCCTCATCCTTCTCTTACCTGATTTGGTCGTATTCTTCTTGCAACATGTCCTTATCTGTAACTATCTTTGTGAGCTCCAATGAGGTTGACACTACGTGCACTTGAATTTTCTCAGACATGCTTGATTGTAATCCATAAAAAATTTCTATAGGTAACTAAGATAACACTAAGTAAATATGACTTAGTTCCTTGGTTTTCTCTTTTAATTATATCATGGGGAACTCTAAGGCACTTGTCACTATCTTCATTACATGTATTTCTCTTGATATGATAGGTTTCATTTGTTGTACCTTAGTTTTCCACGTTGTATGCTCTGCTTGGATTGTTTGTCTCATTTGTAATGTTTCAAGTTGCGTGGTCTCAAAACATTGCTGCAACACAACAATATGTGCTTGCTTATCTGAATGCCTTCCTCTTGTTGTTTTTCTGGGCACTCAAAAGATTCATTTTTTGTCTTCCTTAACTTTTTCTACAATCTTATCCAACTTATCTTTTGTGAGGGATTGGACAGTGGGCTCCCTTACAACTTTCCTTTTCTTGTCCATCTGGTTTTTCTTCATGTGTATATGTCTTTTATCTTCTCTCTCATGTGTTGTACGATCTTCCTTTTGTTGTTTCTTTGTGCTTCTTCCTATTCTCTATTGGATATGTATTCAGCCTCTAGTTTTTTCATCTCTGCTTGCTCAGTCTTTGTGATGGTATTTTCCAATAGTTATTCCAATATTCCATAATGTGACCCATCTCTTCCTCAGTTAACATGTATCACGTGGGTAGTCATTCCCAATTCGGGTCCTTTTTCTCGTGCACATACATGTGATGGTGCCCTGCCTTAAAGTGCACAACTAGCTTGTATGATTCTACCACCTGTAGTTGTATGCATGGTGTATTATGAATGCTTGTTTTAATCATTTCCTTGTATATATAAAAAGAAACATTATTATCGAGTTGTCACACATTGTGTGTAGTATGCCATAAATTTTAATATCTTGTGACTAGGCATGGTTGATCTATTACTCCCAAAAATTGCATATCATATGGCTCCCTCCATGTTGATAATGCAATTATAATTAGTATCCATACGTAGTGAAATTTAATCCCTTTGTCTTGCACCTTTTCATAGTCTATCAAGAAATGGTTGAGAAAAAATGTCACCTAGTTCATTTGTATGCCCTAGACACACTTCTTAATTCTTTCTATGACTGTCACTGGTACTTGGTCCCTCTGACACTTCCGTAACAATTTACAAGATAACACTTGTGTCACAAACATCACTATTGGGTTGCATATTCTTGCAACATCTAAACCACATTGTCCTTGGAATGTATGAAACTTTTCTTTCATTCTCTCTGATAGAGCCTTCTCAATATTTTTTTCTGAAAATATCATTGAAGGGTTGTCCCCTTGCAATGGTAGTCTAGTAATGTGCACAATCGTATCAATTTTGAATGGCTTGTCGAGACATAAGTACCCTTCATGTACGCAACTCAACAACATCTTTACACAAACATTAATCTCTGCGGTCCTCTTGAAGTGTGGTATATCGAATAAGTTTAGAATGCCAACTTTCTGCAACCTTGTTGTCCATATCTCTGGCTCTATCACAAACTAATTTGTCTCTACACTGATGTACCTCCTCAAATACTTACTCAGTGCCAACTCCAAAAATCTCTTCTCGTCTGTGATGTCATGGTTTGCATACTTTATTCTTAGCATCAATCCTAACATATCTTCTTGCACGATCACTCCAGGTGGGATTTCCATCTCCACAAGCTCATAATTAGCATCTTTTGACAAGTTGATTTTCTTCATTGTATCTTTTCTTTATGGTATGTAATCTCTTGGAAATTTAGTCGAGCTCGAATCTGACGTTGATGCTCCTAGAGTATCTACCTGTACCAGTATTGTTGGTGGCTTACTGCGCGGTTTCTTTCATGATGATGTTGATGTCATTGTTGCCTTAGGTGGTTCCATTATTCTTTGTAAATCTTCTCTATAACTAACTCCTTCAGGTCTGTTCTTCTTTCTCTTGGCTCTATGCTCTTTGCTTTCATTGCTCTCTATGGAAATAAAAATAATAATACTTTTTCCCATTCAACCGTTCAACTTCTTTTATCCACTTTCTTGTTGTTTCTAAACTTATTCGTTCTCAAAATTACAGTATAACCCACTTTCCTTAGCATTCATTACTTTCCTTAAATCTTCATTAACTCTGTATCTTCAGTGCATTATCTGTTAGATTCTCCAACCTGTCAAAATACACTTGTCGATATTCATTTATGGTTACATGGTGCCACTACTTCATCATCATGTTCGCTCTTTATTGCATTTCCTGTCATGGATATTATTAAATTATTTTCTAGCTTTCTTCATATTCCTCTATCACATTCCAATCTTCCTTCTTGCACGCACATCCTCCCTATTTAATTCATCTTTGTGATACTTGGATTAACTGGTTGAACAATACGTCTATGCTTCCTTCCAACCTTTTATCTCTTACTTCAAACACTTTTGTTTTTTTTTCTTCTTTTGTTTACTTTTTCTTTCTTTTTCTACCTACACTATAATACACCATGGTACACATTATGCATAGTTCAGACTAGTGCATGGAAGCACGACTGTCCCTGTATAGTTTCAACCTACTTCTGTTAACCAGTTCTTCCATAAATTCTCCATCCAAATTCTCCAACTGAACAACACCTGCTTCGGTCACATATCGGATCACATATGGGCCTATCTAATGCATCTAGAGCTTCCCTCAGTGCTACAAAAACTTGTTGTCATAAAGTGACACTAGGTCTCATGTCTGAAATTTCTTTCGCTTGATATGTCTATCATGACAAGCTTTCTTGCATGCTTTCTGTACATGATGATGGAAACCTATGATAAAAAGATCTTCTTCTAATTCCATTACTTATGACAGTGTCTTTTCCATTGTGTTAGAATCTGTAATCTCTTCCATCGTAGTAATGCACAAACTTGGTAGAATAAACTCCATTGGAATAACAACTTTTTGTCCATCAATCAATATGAATGGAGTATGTCCTGTCAACTTCTTTCATGTGGTACCATATGCCCATACTACTACTAAAATATTCAAGTCCTAGTCATCCTGAATTACGTTGCAAACCTTTGTCAGCGCATGTTCTAGAATCGTATTGAAGGCTTATACTGTGCCATTTTCCTAGGGATAGTATGGTGTACTCTTCTGATGAAGGATATGAAACTCCTTTTTCAACGTTGCAATTTTCCTATTCAGGAAATGTGTTCCCTGATCACTCATGATTAGTCTTGGGAATCCAAACCTTGTTACTACATTTTTGAATAAAAATCATGCAATTGTCTCCATGCTGTAGTCTCTGATTGTTTCTTCCTCGGCCCATCTAGTTAAATAGTCTGTAGCAGTAATAATGTAACTAGATCTTGATGTCTTAGTTGGTGGATTAATCATCCCAACAAACTCCACTGCCCATTTGTCAAATATTGTAGAATCACTTGTGGAACTAAGGGCATTTCATCTCTCCTAAAGGGCTTCCTAATTCTCTAACAAATGTCACAACTCTGACAAAATTATTTAGCATCTTTGTGGAAAGTAGGCCACCATAATCTTTCTCACATAATTTTCTGAGTTGTTCCTTTTCCTGCATAGTGACCTCCTACAACCCCTTCATGCACCTCTGACAATACCATATTTATTTCATACTCTAATACGTAATGTCACAGAATACCGTTTGCAACTAAATCATATAAATTTCCTTCTATCAATTGGTAGTTTACTACCTTCACTACAACATTCTTCTTCCGTGCCATTGTAAATTTTGATGGAGCTACTCCTGTGCTCAAAAAATGAACTATTTCTGCAAAATTGCCATCCTCCATCTAAATTGCATATAAGTTCACATCTCATAAAATGTCATCCAAGTTGCCTGCACCTTCTCCTGGAAGTATGGGTGGAAAGTAATCTGTTCCCAAGTTACACTTTCCTGGTTTTACGATCACTTCAAAGTCATATTCTTTGAACAATAATAACCATTTGCATATTCTTCCCCCCAACAATGTCTTATTCACTAGATATCTCAGCACAGAGTGGTATGTATACATCTTGAAATGAGATGTAAGTAGGTAATGTATGAAATTTTGAAAGGCATATACCATTGCCAAACCTTCTTGTTCTATCATAGTATAGTTCTTCTTTGTAGATGATAACTTCTTGTTGACGAATGCAATCGGATGGTCTATATATCCTTCACCCGATTGTGCCAAAACTGCTCCTATTGCTATAGATGATCCATCAAAATGTACATTAAATTCTTTGCTCCAGTCAGGAAAAACTACAATCAACATGGGGTCCATATTCTATTTCAATGTATCTAGAATCTTCTAACATTTGTCATTCCACTAATAGTTAACTTCCTTCTTCAACAACTTCTCCATAGGGGATGAGATCTATGCATATCCTTTGATGAACTTTATATAATATCTCGTGTGACCCAATGTGGATTTCATCTGTCACGCTAAAGTTGGTGGTGGAAAATCAACAATTACCATGATCTTTGTAGTGTCCATTAACAATCCTTATTTACACACAACATGGCCCAAGAAAATTCCAAAAGGCGCACAAAAAATGCATTTCTTCAAATTGAGCGAGATCTGGTATTGCCTACACTTATTAAATATTAAGCGTAGAAGTTCAACATGATATTTCAATAGAATAAACATTTTCCAATCATCTAAATATACTTCTAAAAATTTATGAATGAACTCTTAGAAAGCTGCAACAACTACTTTGGAAAATATCGTTGGTGCATTCTTCAGCCCAAACAACATAACTGTGTACTGGTAACAATCCCATTCTGTTGCAAATGTCATCTTATATCATTCTTCTTGTGAAATATTGATCTCGTGGTATCCTAAGAATCCATCCATAAAAGAGTAAGCCTCTTGACCCCCTATATTCGCTAAGACTTCATCTATGAAAGGCATAGGAAAAGGGTTGTGTAAACATGCATCGTTCAAATTTCTTAGATCTACTCATATATGATTCCTCCTGTCTTCTTGTCTTGAACCACCATTGGGCTAATCCACTTTGATTCTTCCATATTTTCTATAATTCCATCCTCTAACATTCTGATTATCTCTAATTTTACCTTCTTCTTTTATTTTGGGTTCATTCGATATGGTCTCTGTTGCACAGGTTTGGCATATGGCTTCAGAGAAATATTCATTTCTCCTAATTCTCCAATGATTCCTTTCATCTTTGAGATCATCGTTGGAAACATATCTTGGTACTCGCGTAGCAAGTTGGAAATCTTCTCAACTGTCTCATATCCTATGTGCGCAAACTTAGGCTTACCTTTTGTACCAATGTTCACTTTTCATATTCTTAGGGACTTTGCATATATAGATGACTCGAGCTTTAGTCCTTATACTACAATTTCCCCTTCAATATATGATATCTAAAAATTTCTTGGATCTTCCTCATCTTGGGCTTCTTCTGTGACATTATAGCAGTGCAAGTCCTCTTCAATTGTCGCAATGATTCTAGGTGCATGATACAAAGGTGTTGATCCCAACAAGTCCTCTGATGCAAAAATATTATTCTTGATTACCTGCAAGGATGAGTCAATCAATGGATTATTATTTTTAAAACTGAATTTTACCTTGAATTTTTTGGTCAACTCTTCCCAATCTCATGTCCCTCTCCACACTTCTATTTCAATGCAACAATTCTTGGTAATTGTGTCTAGAGTATGCACAAATAAGTGAGTCCATTCTTGTTTTGGTACCAATCTCCAATGTACAATACACTTTGTAACATGAACTGCTGGACAAATTAATCCACTATACTTTGGCATGATACTTTCCTTCTCCGTCCCGAACATGAATTGCAATAACCTCTTGCATTGTGGCCAATATCTTATGCCATCGTTGTTCGTATCCCACCATCTCGCTAAAGTCACTTTCAGTGCAAAATTTAAGGCTAAGAGTCTCTACTGATCTAGAATATGCATTTCAAACTCATTGATAAAATATTCTATGTGTTAGTCTATTATACCTTGGAGGTTCGACTATTTCAGTCTCAATCCATATTAATGCACATGGGTAATTCAAGCACACTTCCTTGTCGATAATTCATGTAGTATTTGTTTCCAATTCTCCAAAGCATCTTATGAGTCTGACACACATAAGATAATAGTCCTCCAACTTAGTACACCTTTATTTGTAGGATTCATGTAATCGTCCATCCACGCAGTCATATTATACAGATTATCAAATTCTTTTCTCTTTGTTGGTTTTACATACCTTCATCCTTCAGTCGAGTCTAATGGGGTGGTAACCTTTAGGTATTCTACTTCAAATACCATATGTATTTTATTTAGGTCAATGATAGTTTTATTATCAAATTCCAAATCAAGTCCCAAGAGTTCTATATATGGTGTATTACCATCTACTATGTTAATGACTTTGAAGTCTACTAGATTACGTACTCCATCGAAATTGACATTAACTCATGTTAACCTTTCAATTGGAATGATCTTATGTTGGATCACTATTCTCAAATGGATTGGTGACCAAATCAAATTTAGTTGTCCCATCATCTCCCAAATATGTCTCGGTATAACTTTTACATCGGACCCTAGATACAAAATTATATTGTCCATTTCGTAAGCTCTTATCTGTGCACTGAGCCTGAACTTCTCTATGGGTGATATGTTTCTCTTTTTCTTGGGTACATTGGTCAATTATTCCACATAGAATATTCAAATTAGATTCATCTTTCATTAATTCTAAACAAATTATTAAGAATTCTTTCAAAGTACTTACCTTTTCAACTTGCCTTTCTTAAGGGTCGTAGACTAGAGGCATATCAAACATCGATGGTTTATCATACAAGGGTGGTGCATTCGAAGTTGATGCTATCCATTTTGCTTCCATCAATTATTTTCTTTCTTGCTAGTAGGTTTGTTTGTCTTTCCTTGGATCAAACAATTGTAATGGCTTTTCTTCTTTCCTTAGCCATTGACGAATACAATTCCTTTGATTTGTTGCTTCCTCTATGGTTCTTTTTCCTTTGTACGTAAATGATTATGTCTTAGGTTACTCATCAATCACCTTCACTGCTATCATCTGTATGTGTTGTTTCTCGTTCCAATTTTGGTTCCCTTTTTCCTGCCATTTATGTTCGACAACACAAGTATTCCAACAGAGGATGAACACCTTCAATAACCACTCACATAACGAGATCAAATATCAACACACTGATGTTTTCACATGGTAAAACCCCTATAGAGGAAACATCCATGGCCCCAATCAACACAAACACTTGGAGTAGTTTATTAATGCAAAAGAAAAAGATTACATAGAGATTTTACAAGAGATTTTCTCACAATCGACAATCGACAAATGACCCTCCATGTTCTTTAAATAGAGATCATGGACCAATCAAGTGTTCATCCACAAATCAATGGTCGTTAAGATCAAGAAGAATATGAACTGTCAAATCACTCTATGTCCGGAACATATCATGATCGTCAGATTTCCTAACTACAAATGCATACTAATGCATACTAAAGAAACACACTAAGAAACACACTTTTACCGAACAACACATTAGACCAAGTAGATCTTAACTAACTCCTAAGTGTCTAAATATCCTAAAATCCCCCCTTAAGAACAACTTGGGATAGGATTAAAGGATTTATAATAGTGACACAATAGGAGAAGGAAGGAGGCATTAGAGCCTATCCCCCCTTAATGAAAACTTCCTGAACTCCTAACATATATCAAATTTTGGAAAACTTCGCTTCTGTAAGAGACTTTGTGAAAATGTCTGCAACTTGATCTTCTATAGGGGAAAAGAGCACTTTAATAACTTTATCATGAATGAGCTTTCTGATGAAGTGCATGTGTAGCTCGATGTGATTAATGTGATGATGTTGAACTAGGTCTTTGGCGAGCTTGATGGCACTCTACGTGTCGCACCAAAGTCTAGTTGGATGCTGCTGCTGAAATATAAACTCAAAAGTATCTATTGAATCCAAAAGGCTTCCTAACTTGCATTTACCCCTACTCGGTACTCTTCTTCTACTGAAGAAAGTGCAATAGCCTATTTTTTCTTACAGGCCCAAGTGCAATAGCATGTTGTTTATGATACCATGTTCAACAAGACATGGATTCCAACAGAGGATGAACACCTTCAATAACCACTCACATAACCAGATCAAAGATCAATACATCGATGTTTTCACGTGGTAAAACCTCTACTAGGAAACATCCATGGCCCCAACCAACACGACCACTTGGAGTAGTTTATTAATGCAAAAGAAAAAAATTACAAAGATATTTTACAAGAGAGTTTCTCACAATCGATCATCATCAAATGACCCTCCATGCTCTTTAAATAGAGATCATGGACCAATCGAGTGTCAAGCCACAGATCAATGGTCGTTAAGATTGAGGAGAATATGAACCGTCAGATCACTCTATCTTGAAAACATATCATGACTGTCATATTTCCTAACTACAAATGTATACTAATGCATACTAAAGAAACACACTAATAAACACACTTTTACCTAACGACACATTAGACCAAGTAGATCTTAACTGACTCCTAAGTTTCTAAATATCCTAACAATTTTTCTATCAGTTGAGGAAAATCCTCCATCACATGGTCAAATGCTCTGTAGTACGTGCATGTCATGCAAGGATTCAGGAAATATATCGCTAAATGTCCCATTTTATTGCAATGATAAAAAAGTATTTGTCCTCTTCCTCCTCTACCAAATCCTCCTCATCATCATCCTATGTCGAATCCTCCTCATCCACCCTGATTAAAGCCTCATGGAGTATTATACAATGCAACTCCTCCTTTTGTTGTTGTATTTTCTTATTGGAATTTGTAATAATTTGCAGTGCACTCTATTATTAAGTATAATTCGCTACAATATTTCTCATAATGTCAGGAACAAACTAGAAAAAATTACAGAACAAATTATTAGGCGTACTCTTGTACTTATGCAATAATGGACAAGAAGTCAGATGATATCCCCATGTCTTTCATATTTCACAATACCCCACTCCTCTTTCCAATGGGTTCGGAGCCCTTATAGCCATATACTGTGAAAATGTTGGGCATTTGTCTTTGCGATGGCCTTTTGTCGTACATGTAATACACCAAACTTGTTCACACTTTTCCTTTCCTTTCATTAGTTCTGGAAATTTAATCATTAGTGCAGTTAACTGTGATTGAACCTGTGCCATCCCTTCACCATATCCTACATGATATGCTTCTAACTTCATCACAATTTCTAATGATTTTGGTTGTGACATGACCTTTTGTTGTGTCAAAGGATAATGAATGTGCGACAATAGACTTGCAATAAATCATTCTCTATGTTGTTCATTAAGAATATGGAATGTTAATCTACCAAACACATTTAAACCTATGATTGTAATCCC
The DNA here is from genome assembly GCA_000966675.3 of Picea glauca. Taxonomy (NCBI): domain Eukaryota; kingdom Viridiplantae; phylum Streptophyta; class Pinopsida; order Pinales; family Pinaceae; genus Picea; species Picea glauca. The sequence continues at coordinate 323,992 of JZKD02S0152113.1, read as the reverse complement.
AAATTGTCTCAGTATGTATTTTCTTAATTTCCTTCAGCTTTGTGATGTACTGCGACTCATATTTTGTCTTCCTAAATTCATTTAATAAAGATTTTCCAATTTCTTCCAATATCCTTGATTCTCTTGTCGGTGTATTAGTCTGATACTTCATGTACTATAACAATGCACGACCTATGAACTTCATAGATAACTGTACAATATTTGTTGCATCATAATGGACATTGTTGTTATGGGTCTTCCAACCTTGGTCCCTAGAATTCAGGCATTCTTAATGTATTATCTATTCCTACCATTGTATTCTACATAGTACTTACCTTTGGTGATGTTGACTAACTCTAGTTCATTGTGATACTTCCACTATTCTAACTATTGTTCCGACTTCCTCCACTAACTACAATTTCTCTTGACAAAGTTCTGGTTTTTGCTTCAAATCTTGGTGATGCACATAGGGTCGTGGGCTTGACATAGATTATGTTCTGAGATGGACTTCCTTCTTTTGATGGAATGCATTGAGGATCATTTTATTTCTCTTTCCTTTCTCTGTACATTTTTATCTGAAGTACTATACATGAGTCTCTTTTCTCAAACACAATATGTTTCTCTTCTCTCTCAACCACAATCTCCTTCTTACTATACCTAAACCTTTTCCCACAGCGCAATAATCCATTCTCTCTGTCTGACTCATTTTATTTCTCTCTAGGCATCCTTAGTCCATCCATTCCTTATTTACCCTTTTCATCTCTTTCCACTCTCATACTATCCTATGGCCATCCCCTAGTCCCCCTATGTGTGCGAAGGTGCCTATAAATCAAATTCCATCTTCATAACATTCTTGTCGCACAACGACATCTTTATCTAGGTAGATAGTTATTTCAAAAATATTTTGTGCGGATCCCTGAAGAATTCCCTCTCTATGACACTATACTATTGGGTATAATCTATTGCAAACTCTGTAATGTAACCTCCTAGTATACTATTCAACCAAAAATCAACTGCGTGAGAAACTTTATTACTTACTGTATTCAAATGTATGATCAATTAAGGAGTCCATTTTTTCCATTTTCTCAGAGCCTTAGCTCGAAATATTCCAACATTCTCCACTAGCCTTTCTAACCATTCAGTCAAAATTATCAGAAACTCACCAAAGAATATTTCATGAAGATATATAAACACATACCTTTGCAACCATTGTTTTTCATTGATCCTTGGGTTCCTATTTTGTTCTTTGGTAAATTCCCCTTCCTTCCTCCTTAACCATTATGTGATATCTTCCTTATTTAGCCTCCAAAACATTTCCCTAAGTTACAAATCTCGATCCCGAAAACAAAACCTTTTTTTTGTGTGCAGTGGAATACCTAGGGTTAATCATTAATAAACCAACGAAACCCTTAGACACCATGCCTTTCAGCATCACCTGCAAGCAAGTGAACTCTCACCCCAGACATCTAGAGGGGTTGTAGGAATGGATATTTTGTAGTGGGGGGAAGTGAGACACTCAACATAACCATACTATGCATTATCCATTCATCTACTATGTGCGTAGTTTCTGTTACTTAACCTTTAATTATCATTAAACATGCCTTGTGTGCGAAATTACTCCATTTAACATTTACTCATTCATCATTAACTTAAGTGCATAGGATCGTAACAACATACATCAGTGACATATTCATAATACTAAGCGTTCATCATCATTGCACAACAACAAAAAACCTCATATGCATTAGAAACAAAACACATAAAAACAACACATCAAGGCACAAGGTTTTAACGTGGCTCACCCCAAACTAGGCTACTTCCAAAATGAATGGCTTCTTATTTTATTGATTGCAATATCCTTACATATGCACACTGCACTTACAAAAATATGTATCAGTTAACATTACCCAAACCTTCCCCAGTCATTCTTCTGTAGTGCAAGCCTAACTCTTGAAAACCTTAGTCATCACTCAAAACACCCGACCACTTAGCCAATTCTTCACTCTTTCATACTTTTTCTTTTTCTACCCAAAAACCCATCACAATTTATAGCTTTACAATAGGACCAATCCTATTACAATGTGAAAAAAATGTCCCCAAAATTTTAACTACTTTCCTCCTTTTGTGCTAGCTCCTGAACATGCTCCAATGAATTTGTGCTCTCATTGCTCCTTAGCCAAAATTTCGTGCTATCTGTTCCTGCATGATTCCCAAGACTTATCCAAAATATCCTAATCCAACAGGAATTCCTAGGTCTTATCCAAAATAGTCTTCTCCAACGGGATGCCAGATCTCATATCCATATCAATTCATAGAATATCTATCATCTCTACAGGAGATGTTAACAGATCCATAACCAACAGGAAGAAATCGAAGGACATATTTCAAGGTAACAGTCATACTGAGGTAGAACTATGGTTTTTGAGTTTTATGGAGTTTTATGTAGGTTGCATAAGGGACCACTGCGTACATACATGGGCATCTTTGAAGAAAATGACATACATGTGGGTTTTAGTAAGGAAAGGTGCATACATATGTGAGTTCCAATGGTGAAAATCATGTACATGTCCGTACAGGTTAGTACATGGGCATTTTTCAGTAGCAGGTTATTTCTAGGGAATTTTATCAGGTCTTAGGGATGGAAACAACACCATTGAGAGTTGAAGATGATTGGATGAAGCATACAAATTCCTATCTTCGAAAACAAGAGTGAATTTGTTGTTAAAGGACTATGAAATTTGGGAGTTAGCATAAATAGTAGTTTCTTCACCGATAGATCTTTTAGAATTGGAAGATCACCAGAAGAACGATATTAAACCCAAGAGGGTACTCTTGGATTCAATGAAGGATCATTTAATTCATTACTTATCTGATAAGAAGACTTCCAAAGATATGTTTGATTCCTTGGTAGGTTTATTCCAAAGCACTAACATGAATAGGAAGATGGTCTTAAGGAATAAACTTATATCAATGCCGATGTTTATATTTGATAATTTTACCCTCTATCTCATGAGGATTACAGAAGTGCATGATTAGCTTGCAACCATAGGGGAGAAAATGGAGGATGCAAAGCTTGTGAATGTGGCATTGAATGGTTTTCCAAAGTCTTGGGAACTATTTTTCAAGGGAGTTTGCGTTCAGGAAAATCTCCCAAATTGGAAGAGGTTTTGGGATGATTGCATCTAGGAAGAGACTTGGGAGGATTCTAGGGGATGTAAGCAAGTAAATAGTGAGGATAAATTGGCCCTTGTCAGTTATACAAGGAAGGGAAAATGAAATAATTATAGCAAGAAGGGTAACAATGATGGAGGATCATCACAACCAGGGAAGAAGAAGGACTTGAGTAAAATCAATTGCTTCTCATGTCATAAGAATGGACATTATGCATCTCAGTTTCTAGAGAAGAAGAAGGGTAAAGAAAAGACGCAGACAACAACATCAATAGAGACACAACTTAATGAGTCTGAAACAAAGTTTGAGAAGGATTACTTATTTTTTTCTTTCCTTTATACCAGTATAGATATGAGGAGTGCTTGGTTCTTGGACATGGGTGGTTCTTGGCGAAAGATTCCAATGACAGGTTGTGTCACTCCAAATTGTGGAAGATACAAGGCCCCCCAAAGTGCATATTTTTCTTTCGGCTTGTTCTCCTCAAGAAGGTGTTGAATTGGGATAGGATGGAATATCGAGGTAAATAGGGCCTAGGGATTTTCATTTTGTGTGAATGTGTTGAGGAAACCAATATACATTTTTTTTTTTTTCCTTACAATTTTCAGGTTTGGTCAGAAATTAGTATTCAACTAGGATTGGGATCTGTTTGGGACAAAGATCTGATGGTGAATTGCTTCAATGTGTTTTTCACCAACCCCCTCACTGAAACATTTTCATGCTTTTCTCATTTTAGTGTCATGGGGAATATGGTTGGGTAAGAATGATAGCGTATTCAAAGCTTAGGTTGGGCCTCCATTCAAAGTTGTCCAACAATCCATAGCTTTTCTTGATTATTATAAGGTGAATACCCAGGAGCAAAGAGGTTTGATTTTAGTCAATTTGGTGATCGATAGAAGAAGGCCATGGGGTTTTTTTGATGGGTCATTCCAAAGACATGCTCTTGTTTGTGGTATTTTCCTTTTTCTCTACATTTTTGATAATAATTGTGTCTCATGACATGGGAATATCATCTTTAGAACTAACAATCGAGCTAAATTCCAGGTGCTTTTGGTACTTTTGCAATGTGTTGTGAGATATAATATCCATTCTCTTCAATACTTAGGGGACTCTAAATTGGTGATTGATTGGTTGATGTATGATAAGTTACTTGATAATATGGAGCTGCAAAATATTGGGATGAATCTAAAAGTTGTGTTGGCTTCCTTCCAGGACATGATTTTTTTCCATATATGAAGGGAACATATTACCTTTATTGATATATTTTCTAAAGAAGAGATTAATGTAGAAGCAAATAATGTCTCTATGGAGGAGTTGTCTCATGGGTATTTGAGCTCCCATAGACACCTCAACTTATATGACTTGTAAAATTTTCTAAGTATTATTATTGGGATTGATGAAATTTCCAAATTTGGTCATACATGTTGTCACTTTTTGGACATTTTGATATCATAGAGGCTTTCTTTTCCCTCTAGAGAGATCTCAAAGGAATTTCTATAGAACACTTTTGAGGATGTGCTAATGCTCCTAAGGATTGTAACTTTTACTCCTAAGGGATTGCAACTTTTTCTCCTAGAATAAAAGTTATGTTTCTTTTAGAGAACATAT
>JZKD02S0152113.1:274115-290310 GCA_000966675.3 Picea glauca | reverse complement strand
TCCCCAATATAATCCCAATTTTAATTAATGCATAATGTAGATATGAATGTGGCTATGGCCAAAAAATGAAATATGTGAATGGTATTTTATGTTTTAAATAAATAAATGTGATGTCAGCTACTCGGGGCTATGGATAGAGATGCATGCTGAGTTTTTTATAAGAGAGAGTGTCTGAGATGAGTTGAAGGGAGAAATTATTTATGGGTGTTATTCCAAAACCTTGCTTTCTGAATTTTATTATCATTTTGGACAACCTTATGTTTTCTCATTGAGTGTATGATATCCAAATCATTGAATACTTGTAAGAGGATAGGTGTAGAAATTCACATCACATATTTATTGGGCAACATGGGGCTGAAGTACAATCAACATTGGGTAGAGTGAGGAGTCAATTGTCTTGTAAAAATAGAGGAAATTTGTATGAGCATAATAAACTGTTTTTATAGGATGTTTTTTGGCATGAACAACAATTAGAGAGGAAGAAGGAACAACACAAGGGTTGGATAAATAATGTTGGGTGAATTATTGAGCATGTTGGAGTGTTTTTGGATCGTTTTGGAGTGGAATAATGAATAAATAGGTTGTCAGACCTGAAGAGTAAACTCTTGGGAGAGTTTCACTGTAACAACAAGAGATTTCCATTTTTTTACTGTTAGTTTTCCTAACAGTGAGTTCCCTTGATATCCCAATAATGATATTCCTAGTTACATGTGCTAGAGAGACCTTGATAACTGAATAGGATGTTTTATGGATTGGGAGTAGTGAACAAGTACATTCTTTAGGTTGGGAAGGTCAAGAGGAAGAGAGCTGGTGAAAATCATGAACATTGTAGGAGAATACCAGTGGGTTGTGGGATATTTGTGTTGTGATGGGATAGTGAGAGACACCCTTTTCTTATGGAATCCTAGCCCCAAATTGGGGGTGAATTTTTTTTGATATATAGAACAACAAGTCTATAGTTGGGTGGAAATTTTGTCCCAGGTAGCTAGTTGCACAAGTGTTTTAAAAAGATAAGTGTTTATTCGTTTTCCTGAGTTATTTCACAAATTTAATTGTTGTGATTAACTCTATTTATGTGAATGGTTTATTTTATATTGTGAATGAGTTGTCAATTGAATTCACATTCATTTCACCATGATATAACTGCATATAGTTAAATGGTATCAGAGAATAATTAAATCTGTGTATAATTTGTAGTTGATAAGATATAGTAATTTAGTTAGCAAAACAATTTCGATTTTTATGTGTATTTCACATGATAATGTTCCTTGATTAAGATGGGGAAAAGTTAAAGATTGGTATCAGAGATGAAGGTTCAACACCTAGCCTACATGGGCTAGAGACAACATGCTGTAGTGATATTTTTCAAATTTAAAGTTCAGAGGAAGTATGGAGATTGTTTGTCAAAATTTATAGGTAGACGTTAGGGAATTTCCCTGTAAATTTGTGAAATTTGAGTTCATACGGTTAAAATTTCCAATTTCAACCTTTAATTAAACATTTTTAGAGCTATAATTGGTCAAATTTTCCAATTTGAAGAGAATTTGGGGTGAAATTGGGAGAAATTGAGCAAAGGCTCCAATTTCTACACTGAAATTCATTGAGAAATCGATGTCGGAGTGTCAAATTTTGGGTGTAGAGGTCGGATTGGCATGTGTTGATGCATGCTAGTATCAAAAAAATATTTTTTCACATATCTATGTGTTTATAAGTGTGGAAATCATCCAAATCATTGTATCCTTGAATTTACTTTAATTAAAAGATTTATTAAAGTAAGTGCTTTTACTAATTAGTTGAGTTATTTAAGGAAATGATAAAATTAATTAGCATTTAATTTTAGACATTGATCTCAAGTGAGGTGAGTACTAATCTCAATTTTCAATCATTTTGGAGATTAGGGTTATATTATAACTCAAGATTAGATTTAAGCAAGGCTAGGGTGAAGGAGGAAGACACTTGAGGCTTAGATCACGAAAGAATGTGATTCAAGGAGATCTTGGATAGGTGGTGAAGGACTTCCATCTAGATATAAGGTCAAGTAGAAGAAAGAACAGAGGTACCCACAAGTGGGTTTAGCAGAGAAAATCCACATGAAGTGTTGAGCCATACGAAGGTTTCTGTATAGTCTTTCTATATGTGTAAATGGGTCATAGTGAAGACCTGCACATATGCACGGGTGTGCAGAAGGAAAGGCATGTATACCTTGAAAAGTGTGCAAATATGAGTCATACATCAAATCAAAATTTACCATATTTTTATGCAATTGTATTTCCCTCAGTGGGACATTATCCCTTTTACATGAGCCCTAATTTTAGCATATCTAAATTATTCTCAGCATTGGTTTTCCCTATGGGGTTTTTCCAAGGGTATCTACCCAAAAATATTGGTGTTTAGGTGTGCATGATTTGGTTTCTATTTTTTCTTTCACTATATTTGTTTGATTTGAATATTTCAAAAGTGTAGTTTTTTTTGTGGGATGCTAATCTAATTTGTAGTAACAAAATCACTAGATAACAAGTTACCTAGGTGTTTTAGTAAGAGAATTTCAACATGGTATCAGAGTGCATGATATCAAGGGAAGATAGATCTCAGATCCATAGAAGTTGATAGAAGATATATCATATCTATAGGATATCTTAACAGATCCATAACCAGTTGGTAGAATTCAAAGGAAGGATTTCAGGGAAAAAAACATATTAGGGAAGAACTAAGTTTTTGTAGTTTTACAGAGTTGTACGCAGGTTGCGGAAGGGACATGTGCATACATACACAGGATTTTTTGGAGACAGTCACATATACATGGGTTTCAATAAGTAAAGGTGTGTACATGCGTGGGTTCCAGTATTGAAAAGTTCATACAAGTCTGTATAGATCAGTACAAGGGTAGTTTTCAACAAATTGTTATTTACAAGGAAATTTATCAGGTCTAAGGGATGGAAAAAAAATTGTAGAGAGTTGAAGACATATTAGATGGAGAATCCAACTTGTTATCTTGGAAAGCAATAGTTACTTTGGTTTTAATGGAGTATGACCTTTGGGAGTTAGTGGATAAAGTATTTTCTCCATCGATAGATCCTACAGACTTGGAAGCTCATCAGAAGAAGGATATTAAAGTCAAGTGGGTACTCTTGGATTCAGTGAAGGATCATCTAATTCCTCACTTATCCATGAAGAATATAACCAAAGAGATGTTTGATTCCTTGGTAGGTTTATTCTAGAGCACTAACATGAATATGAATATTTTCTTAAGGAATAAAATCTAATCGTTGCAGATGTTTAGGTCTAACAATGTTACTAGCTATCTCATGAGGATCACAGAAGTGCATGATCAAGTTGTAGCCATAGGGAAGAAAATGGAGGATGCAGAGCTCGTGAATGTGGAATTGAATGGTATTCCCAAGTCTTGGGAACCATTTGTCAACAGAGTCTATGCTCAGGAAAATCTCCTAGATTGACAAAGGATTTAGGAGATTTCATCTAGGAAGAGACTCGGAAGGAGTCTAAGGGAAACACGTAAGGAAGTAGTGAGGAGAAATTGGCCCTTGTCAGTAAGAAAATAAAGGGAAAAGGAAAGAGTTCTAGAAATGAGGGTAACAATTATGGAGGATCATCACAACCAGTGAAGAAGAAGGGCTTGAGTAAAATCAAGTTCTTCTCATGTCATAAGAATGGACATTATTCATCTCAGTGTCCAAAGAAGAAAAAGGGTAAAATAAAGGCGTAGATAACAACATCAGTAGAGATGCAACTTAATGATTTTGCAACAAATTTTCATAAATATTACTCACATGTTTATTCCCTTTCTACCAACACAACTGGGAGGAGGGATTTGTTACTAGATAATGGTGCATCCTGTCATATGATAGAAGAAAGGGAGATATTTAGTAGTCTGATAGAAAGGGACACAAATGTTCATCTGCAGCTTGACGATGATGCCAATTTTGCAGTGAAGGGAGAGGGAACAATTATGTTTCCAGATCAAGTTAGGAGGTTTGTTGGATGCTTAGGATGTGTTTTATGTACCAAATTTGAAGAATAATTCTCTCTTAGTATCAGATATGGAGGATAGGGGTTTTGCTATTAATTTTCAGAGGGTTCAGGTACTCATATTTCCAGAGAAAGATAACCTGGACATAGTAGTGGTCGTTGGGGTTAGAGAGGGCACTTTGTACAAGTTGTAGGGAAATTTTGTTCAAGATTTGGTACATGTCAATGAAATCCTATGTAAATTGTGGAATAAGAGGTCTAAAAACCTACACTATAGGTAATTGTCAATTCTAAGGGGGATTGTTACAGGTATTCTAGAGTTCAGTATTGATTAGTAGGGAGTTTATAGAGGGTGTGCACTTGGAAAGAATACCAAGGATGTTTTTTGAAGAATTGAGAGTAGGTATAAGGGGATCTTGGATATTATACATTCAGATGTGAGTGGGCCGATGTCAGTAGCATCAGTACGGGGATCACCATACTATGTGACATTTATTGATGAATTTTCTAGGAAAACTTGGATCTTCTTTATGAAGACCAAGGATGAGGTCTTCAATCATTTTTAATATTTTAGAGCTTAGGTGGAGAACCAAAAAGGTAAGAATATCAAGTTATTGAGGTCAGATAATGGGGGAGAGTACACCTCCAATGACTTCTAGGATTTTTATAAGCATGTAGGGATCGAGAGGGAGTTGACAGTCTCATGCAACCCTCAACAGAATGGGGTTGTGGAGAGAAAGAATCGGTCCATCATCAATTCTTATAGGGATACGATACATGATGAGGTGTTGTCCATGTTTTTGTGGGAAAAGGCGTGTAACACAACATTATATGTGCAGAACATGAGTCCTCACAAGATATTGGGAGACAATACTCCAAAGGAGGCATTCTCAAGAGTGAATCTAGAGATTGGATATTTGAGTATCTTTGGTTATTCATTTTACATCCATGTGCATGTGGAGAAGAGGACAAAGTTGGAGCCTTCATGATACAAGGGTATATTTGTGGGGTACAAAGATGCCTCAAAGGATTATAGGATCTTAATTCCAAGGTAGATGAAGATAATTGTGGGAATATATTTTAATTTCGAGGAGAACTTGGCATCTAGGAGATCTTAGTATTCATTAGCAGTGACAGAGGATGACAAGTAGTAGGATTTGAAGGATGAGCAATAATCATCAATTCAGACTTCAGGTGGGGAGGAGTTATCCCTTTTTAGTCATGTGAGGAGACACAAGTGGCTATTATAAACATTGAAGGATATTGGTGAGGATCCTAGGAGTGTGTTTAGAGAAAGCATGACTCCAAAGAAGTTTCCAAACGATATGGTGATTATGAGTAGCATCATTGATACTCATCCTTCCATTTTTGAGGAAGAAACAGATCAATAAATATGGGGGGATTCCATTGTAGAGGAATACACCTCTATGATAAATGTTGTTGTTAGAAAAATAGGATCGTGGAGCAATAAAATAAAAAAAATGATGAAATAAAACACAAAACATACACAATACAATAGAGACACAGATATATGTTGTTCACCCAATGTGGGCTACGTTCACTAGAGAAATTTACAGGTCCTTTCTTTATTATTATCCAACAAATGAAGGGATACAACCTACAACAAACCCATTGTAACTTCCTCTTATTTCTCTCACAGTCTTCTATCTCAGAATACAATATTCACAATGATCCATAGCCACAATACATTTCCCTCATAAAAGAGGGTTTCCTTCTAGGGAAAAAAACCCTAACATAACTTCGACCGTCAGATCTGCGACCTTATAATGAATGGTCCATATTTACAATGAAATTACAATATACATTTACAAGGAAATGTTTCCTTCCGGGGCTTCACCCCTGAACCCCCACAGGGGGCCCACTTTCCCTCAGACCCCACATAGGGGGTAACCCCCCTCTGCACTCACACGCATGGAGGAGTGTACATTCTTCTAGGTTGTAAAGTCTTCATGGGGTATAAACATGACTGGAAACAAAGACCTCTGAATCAGGAAGATAATCAGGCTCCACAACCAACATATTTTTGGTACATTGTGACTATAATGGAGGTGAAGTCAGTTGTGAGTTCCAGGTGGGTCTACAAGATCAAGCATGTTTCATATGGAAGCATTGATAAGTTCCAAGAAAGTTTTGTAGTGAGATTGTTTTCCTACAAAGAGGGAATGGAATACAAGGAGACATTTTCTCCAGTCACTAGTGTTACACATTATTTTGGTCACCCCAGTGATCACTAATAACATCTGTTCATGTTCCCATGAAATGATAATAAGAGTCTTTCTCCATAAGGAAAGTGATTGGATTTCTCTTCTCAAAAATCCTATTAAGGAAGGTTGTCATAGGATGGACTATACATAGGGTGCGGCGATGCCTGATCGTCACCCCCTGCTCTAAAGCTGGGTTGCGATGTCTCCGTAGGATACTCTATACCTAGGATGTGACGATGTCAAAAGCTAAGAAAAGGTTAAGTTTCATGAATGTTCTAGAGGGGCATCTTCTAGTAGATGAGGTGGCCTCTGAATGGTTTGGATCTTACTCGCTTCTCTGATTTGGTGGGATCATTCTAATATCCTCAACCATCTCTTTTTCACATTATATAAAGAGGGATCTATCATGGAAAAGCCTAAGAATTGTATGGATAATTCTACATTGGATCATTCTTGAGAGCCTCATTTCAGTTCATCAAGTTATTGTGGATCTTCTTCATTCAATATTGGAGAAAGTGTGTGTGTTGGAGAAAAGGGTCATCGAGAGGGTACCTTGTGACATCAAGGCTTTGGTTGTAATATCTAATTTCATTTCAATATGATACAACAATATGTTTATTTCCCATAAAACTTGTCTTGTTTTATTGTATGATTCCTTGATCACATACATAGGTTCTTGTTGAGTTCATTGTATTAATTTCACTTTGGTTGGCTTGTGTTCGCTTGAAATCCAATATCACAGGAGCACCAAAGTGGAGATAAGATGGAAATGGCAAGAGGAAACAACATTTAAACGATATTTTGTCTATCTCTTGTTAACTAGTAAACTCAATAATTAGAGCTTAGGGAAAGCATCATATTCTGTTATGTTTTGTTCTAGATCCAGGTGGATCTAGGGAGATCTATTTATGTCTGCATTTACCGATTAATCCCATAACAAAATTGGCAACCATACTGGGGATATGACTTCTTTTTTATTTTTTTCTTCCCATTTGCTTTTATCCTTTCTTCCTCTGATAAAATTCATTCTCTAAGTCTGTGGGTGATCCATCTGGACTCCCTGGGTCTGAAAGTTCAATTAGATTTTTTGTCTTTCTTCCATTTTTTCCTCATTTACAAAGATCGTCGTACTGTACCACATTGGTAGCTTGTGATGACCCTTAGACGTTGCACCTTTCCTATCCAATCCAGTGCATCAATGTCGCATTATGCTCTATTGGTAGCCTGCGATGACCTTAGCTCGTCGCACTATGTCCTACACCTAGCCTACGATGACTCCTGTAGGATTTGTTGGAGTGAGTCAATTTGTCTTTTTTCACCTAGATTTGCCTTAGTTTCCTTGGGTGGACTTTTGATGCTAGTGTTTGATTGATTCAGGAGTTTAAAGCTTGCTTGTGATTGGTTTTCAGTGATTGAAAGTCTTTCTTCGTGATTTTGCAAGTTTTTTTCTTTTGATCTTTATCACAAGGATATAATATCTGTATCATGATCTGAGTGCTTGTTTGACAAAGGGTTTCTAGTTTGTGTGAAGTTTTGGATTGATTTTACTTTCCATATTGTTTGTTGATTAAGAAACACTTTTTGTTTGCATTTGACAAAAGGCTTTCTTATCTTTTTCATTTTTGTCTATATTATGACTTTGATTTGTGAATTGTGTTGAGAATGTCTTGATTTTATTGGATTACATTTTCCTTTCGTCATTACATCTCTGACTTTGTTTTGGAAAGGAAGAGCTGAATTCATTTATTATTTTTATTAATCCCTCACAAGAAAATTTTTACATTCGAAATATTTGTTAAAGAGAAGAATTGGGAATTTTGGTAGTTCATGATTATTTGGAATTGTATTCATTCGAAATTAAGAAATTGCAATTCATAGATTTTTGTACTTCAAAAGAATACCTTATCCCTACTGTAATTAGAGTTCATTGAATTGAAAAATTGCACATTCATCTCCTTTTTGCATTTTATTGGGTCAAGGTCACAACATCATCAATTTCATTTTCATCTCCCTTTTGAGTAAACAACAACCTCTAAAATACAGTGTAAATTTAAAATTTATTAGCAACTTTTATTTTCTAGGGATTATTTTCACCAACATTAGCTAGGATAGTGCTTTAGAATAGGTTGTAAGGCATAATCTCCAAAGAATCAAAACAAACAATAGTATCTTGTGATAGGGAGAGTTCAAATCCAATTGCTACATTTTATCCTGGGAAGCCCTTCTAACACAAGGGTCAATCACGAGGTTGCATTAGAATTGGCAGAGTTACTCACCCTTCTATGTTGGTCTTGGTGTAGAGATTATGTGTATTATTGGGGGTCACCTGGAGGTATACCCACGATTATGTGTGAGAGCCTCTCGGGTTGATTTCGGGCTAGATACCCTGCCTTTGCATGTGGATCAGACTGTCGATTGTTTCCCCAGGCATCATTGTTGTAGTTGGTAACCTTAGTATCCTATCTATTTAGGGTCTTTACACGAGGTGACTATGGACAGGCAAGTCCTGGTGGTACCTGGAATCGACGTTGGACAAACTCACTCAAGCTTCTTGGAGGGTATACCCATGATTATGCGTGGGAGCTTGCACCAGGGTGTAAGTCTGTTAAGATGGTCGTCAACGTAAATTTTCCACTCGCTTTATCCCAGCCCATTCTTTTCTTGATTTTGCGACATTGGATTTCATCACCAACTAGTGAATTCAAAATAAGAAGGTTTGTTTTCTTGGTTTGATTCCTAGATTTTATTAGTGAGTGTTGCTTGTTTCTCTAGTTGGCCATAGATTGTTTTCATTCTTTACTTTTTCAGCCAACATAGGCCTTCATCGTTCATGTAGGATACAAGGGCTACCACTGGAAGATCCGAAAGGTTACCTCCCTTTGCTTTCTAATTCACCAGAAGGCCCTCCTGAGGGAGTAGTCAATAACGAAGTAGATTCTGAGGTTGGAAGCACACACTCTTTGGAGGGATTTAGAATAGTTTTGGATTCCAAAGAGGCATTTCAACTTTCCCCAAACCCGTTATTGAGTATTAGACAAGAAGCACATTTACTCCAGATGAATTCATCGAGAGAAATTGTCATTGTTGATAATATTGGAGTACCCACTAGAACTAACGTAGGATCTGGAGTAGAATATCCACTTTCTAAAAGTGAATCATTTAGGACCTTGAATCACATTTTTGAAACTTTTAATCCTAGTTCTGTCCCTTTGACAATACATGATATTTATGACAACCTAGGGGTGATTCTTGATCAACCTATGGCATCACAAGTGCCTAAGACGTTTGTTACCTATAAGATACCTTTAGACCATTTTACTGGTACTACCAGTAGTGTCACCGCCATTTTAGATCAATTTTTGGTTGGTTCTCACTTGATTCTTCCTCTCCAGATGACCCATTCTATTATGGTCCCACAGGCTACCATGATTTCTATTGAAAATGTGGTTATCACTCAAGATCCTATTGGAACACCACTTCTACCTAGACAAAATATGTCACTTCCCCCTAGGTATAACACTTTGAATCCTTCCATTGCTATCCCTGGCCAGAATCCATCCCAAGGGTCTGGCCTTTTTATTCCTCCTGGGTATAATGTTGTGAGTCAATTTGTTCCTACACCTACCCAGGTTCTCTTCAGAGGGCCTTACATTCCTCCTCCACCTTTGTTATGAGGATATAATCATTCTGGACCTAGTGGCCCCAATCCAATTGGGGGCACCAATCATTCAGTCACTTTTGGTTTTTAGATTCCAGTTGGAGGTCAACCTCAAGCTCCAGGGCAACCTCAATTTGGGGGACAACCTCAGATTGGGGGACAACCTCAACTTAGGGGGAAACCTCAAGTTGGAGTCCATAACCCTATTTATGGACAACACGTACATGTGTTACAATCTCAACCTTGGAATATTCCTTTCCAAGGAAATATACAATTGGCTGGGGGGAAACATCCTCAAGTTAATTCTTTTGTACCCCCTAACCTTGGTCAACCATATCCAGGTTCTTTGAATCCCACTTGGGTTCAAAAATTTCAATCTAATGTTCCTTTCCAAGGGAACATACCTAATCAACCCAACCCTGTGGGATATCTACCTCAAAATCCTCCAAAACCAAATCTGTCAGGACTGTCTAATTTTCTGCATACTGATTATGGTCCTACTGGTATACCTATGAGGCTTCCCCCTCAGAACTACCAGTTCCTCAGGTGAACCAACAGTTTCCTTTTCTAGCCACTTTGGATTTACCAGATTTGTTTAGGATCTTGAATGATCTTATTTTTCATTCTCCTTATTGGCCCTTCATACCGGCCAAACTACCGTCTGAAATTCCTAAATTTGATGGTCGAGTAGGAGGAGACCTGAATAATCATGTTATGAGTTTTCATCTGGGATGTTCATACAAATCATTGATGGATGACTCCATAAGATTACGACTTTTCCAATGAACTCTCACAGGTTCGACAACAAAATGGTACATTGATTTACCATGAGGATTCTTTAATGACTTTAACACCCTATCCATGGAATTTTTGACACATTACCAGTTGCCAATTCGATAAAAGATAGGAACTGAAATTTTTAGTTCTTGTAAACAATCCTTGTCCACTCATATTTTTTATCACATTCATGAATGGAGGAGAAGACGTTTGATCAAAGATCCTCTTCCTGATCAAGTATTGGCCGAGTGGTTTACCAAATCACTCATTAGACCTATTGCTCCTGATGTTGCCATGGGTAGTGTTGTCACTAAAGAGAAGGCGATTAGTCACGCTTAGCATCTAGATCTCGTTTATTTGCAAATGGGAACACTTTAAGATTTGATCCCTGATGCTCCTCGTCCTTCACAAATCCTACCCAAACACTTCCAGTAGCTTCTCATGCTATTGATGGTGTGATTGACACCTTTTATGCTAAGACCCAATATGCACATGTCAGTCACACCAATCTGAAATCTACTACTTCGAATGTACAAAATAATCCTACTTCTACTCCTTCCACCAATAAGACTTCTAAAATTAATTTGGTTCAATCCACACCTACCTGAAATAATCAAAATAAAAAGAAAGGGAAGGGTAAGAATAAGGAGGACAAAAACAAAAATCAACAATATGACAAAGCCAAAATGCAAACCACTAATGAGAAAGATAAATGTAAACCTCGTTACCCTTATCTTATTTGTGGTGACGATCACTACACAAAATATTTTCCATGACGCACTGAGGTTACTAAGTTCCTCTGAGGGACCAGGAAGCCTCCTACACCTATCATCTTGTCACAACCTTTCCCTTCTCAGCAACAAGCCCAATTGGTCATTCACGACCAACCCTCTCCCTCTACCTCATCTTATGTCCTTATGTGTATTGCTGACTCTAAAAAGAACGAAGTTGCAATCGCAGCTCGAGCCAAATATTACTCTTCATCGAAAGAGAAAGTGGATGATATACTACCTTCATTGGTTCAACCTCCTCCCCCAACTTCACCTCCAAACGATCCTATTCATCTCGAATGACTAGGTATTGATACAGTTCTTCACCCTCCCCCAAAGGGCATTGTTCGAAAGTCTTCATTTAATACTCATGTGCATGCTTCCCAAAACTATAGTATCGTAGAAAACCTTGTGCAAGTACCCTCCGCGATGTCGACTCTCGAAGTCCTTCAAAGTTGTCTCACTCAACAGAAGGCACTGTTAAAGGCCATCGGTGGAATTGACCCTACTGATACTAGTTTAATAATCTTTGACTTGGAAGATCACATTCCAAGGATTCCTCCTCAATTAGCATTTTAGATCCAAGTTGTTGTTGAAAACAAGAATACCTGTAGAACCGTTATTGATGACGAATCCTCGACTTGCGTTATGTCTGTTACTTGTTGGAAATCTATTGGCTCTCCTGCCCTCATCGAATCACACAATACACTTAAGGCCTTCAATGGTATAGGTTTCAAACCCTACGATGTTCTTCCTTCGTTGTCTATTATGTTGGAAGGTAAATCAGTCAACGTTGAGGCTGAGGCCTTTGATGCACCTCTTTATTAGAAAGTTTTACTTGGTTGTATTTGGATTGATTCCATGTGTATAGTTGTGTCTACCCTTTTCTATGTGTTAAGTTTCCGACACCAAGGAAAGTTCATTACTTTCGACCAACTGGAATTCTTTAATTATGATTCCCATACTAGCAACATACCCTTTATCTCGAAGATGCCTCCTATTTATGAAAATGTCGGCGTGGGTCTCTTGAAAGATTCAACTTTGATGGGTACATTTCCAATCCCACCACCTGATATTCCCCCTCCTTTTGTTTCCTCTATTAACATGATCTCCACCATTGTTCGTGAAACCTCTGAGTCTTATGACCCATGGATAGTACCTAACCCTGGTGATTGTCTTCATTATGGTGACAAGATGCCTTTAAGTCTGGTTGAATCCGCTTATCAAGCTATTCAATCGACAAACCCCTCCCCTCCTTCTCTCTGTGATTCATCTCCTAATCCATTCCATGTGATCTTTCCTACTGATGAGATGATCATGTCAATCATGTCTATGGAAGACACTCCCTGGGAAGATGGACATCATCATTCCATTATATTCCTAGAACGTGATATCATAGAGAGCTACCCATGGATTTCGATGCCATCAACCGTTGTTGTTATTTCTTTCGTTCCTAAGTCAACACACGATGTTTTGTACGAAGGAAACTTGAGTAACATTTCACCTTACGTTCCTCTTGACATATCAATTAAACTCAAAGTCGTGGAGAATGTTCATATCAGGGCCTCACATTCTACTGACGAGGTCCACACTTATAAATCCATTTTCCAAGAATTTTGTGACATTTTCGCCTGGAGTTATAAAGAAATGCCAGGTATTGATCTTGATATCGTTGTACATGATATTATGATGTATATGAACACCAAACCCGTTCATTAGATACTTCACCCATTCCATCCACGTAAAGTTGCTGCTATCAAGCTTGAAGTTGAAAAACTTCTTAAAGATGGCTTTGTCTATCCTGTGGTTTTGACCGATTGGGTATCCAATCTTGTTCTGGTAAATAAGAAACAAGGTATGATCTGTGTTTGCATATATTATAGGGATATAAATAGGGCTTGTCCTAGGGACAATTACCTAACCCCTTTCATCGACTAGATCATTAACGACTGTGCCAAGAGTGAAATATTCTCCTTGATGGACAGTTTCTTTGGCTATAATCAAATTAATATTTTACCAGCGGATCAACACAAGACTGCTTTCATTTTCCCTTGGGGAACCTTTTCCTACCGAAAATTACCCTTTGGTCTAAAAAATGCTGGTGGGACCTTTCAGCGCATTATGTCTTACACTTTTCATGAATTAATCACATTGTGAAACCCTATATTGACGGTCTACCAGTGCATTCCATACGTCGTCAAGATCACCTAACACATTTAAGGGCCATTTTTGTACGCTTTCGTTATTATCGCATACGTTTGAATTCAAACAGATGTTTTTTTTGTGTGGAATCTGACCAACTTCTTGGTTTCATTGTGTCTATACATGGGATTCAGGTAGACCCTTTGAAGGTTGAGGCTATTCTTAATCTACCTCCTCCTTCCATGCTACGCTAGCTCCAAAGTTTGCAAGGGAAGGAAAACGTTTTACGTCGATTCATCCCCAATTACATTGAATTAACGAAAGGATTCAATAAGATCCTCAAGAAAGGTTACGAGTTTGTATGGGACGATATTGCAAATAAATCCTTTTATTATTTGAAACTCACCTTAACTCGTACACCACTGTTGTTTCCACCTGTCTATAGCCGAGATTATTTCCTATACTTAGCTTCTTCAGACTCTACCATTCCTATGGTATTAGTCCAAGAGGATGATTCACACAATGAACATGTGATATATTATTCGAGTCAAAGTCTCATGACTACCGAAACCAAATAACTACATGTGGAGAAACTGGCCTTGGAAGCTATTCAATTTGTTTAACAATTTCGTCACTACATCTTACTACGCATAACCACTATTATTTCCGATTGCAACCCCATGAAACATATCCTTACTTGAAAATTTCTAGGGAGAAAGTACTCCAAATGGATAGTTATTCTCCAGGAGTTTGACTTGGAATTTTAATGTGCCAAGTCAAAGAAATCTTTGGATTTTGCCGAATTGATATGTGACCTTCCCTCTATCGAGACAGAAAATGTGGTAGAGGATTCCTTACTTGACGAATCCCTCTTTATGATCAGTTCTGATGATGTATGGTATAGAGATATTATCATCTATATCCGGACTCAAACTTTCCAGCCTGATCTATCTATTATATATCATTGTCGTATATGGTATCATGCCCATCAATACATCATCCTTGATGATACCCATTACCGCCGAGGTATTGATTCCATTTTTCGATGATGTCTCACCTACGATGAAGCTGAGAAAGATTTGAATGAATGTCACTCTAGACCATGTGGAGGTCATATGTCTAGGTATGCCACTTCCCAAAAGATCTTACGAGCTGGTTATTTCTGGCCTTCGTTGTTTAAGGATTGCATTACTGCTGTGCAAAAATGTCATGCTTATCAAACTTATAATAATAAAATCTGATCTCACCCTGCTTCTCTTCACCCTGTAGTTTCTATTGGTTCGTTCGCTAAATGGGGCATTGAATTCATGACATGTAATCCTCACTTGGCCAGGGGGCATGGATACATCATTGTAGCTATGGACTATTTCACTAAATGGGCTGAGGCGATGCCTACATTCGATAAAACCGGGAGAACTGCAGTGTTGTTCATATTCAATCATATCATTACTAGGTTTGGTGTCCCTCAAGCCATCATTACTGATCACGATAGTCATTTTCGTAATTTTATGATGTCTGGACTTATGAAAAGTTGGGTATTCACCATGAAAACTCCACCCCTTATTATCACTAGGCCAATTGACAAGTTGAAGCAATTAACAAATTTTTCACTACTATGCTTCGATGGATGGTAGTAATTCATAAGTAAAATTGGCACACAATGTTTTTCTCAACATTATGGGCCTATCAAACATCCGTTAAGTCTTCCACGGGATTTACACCTTTCCAATTAGTTTATGGTATCAAATTTATCTTATCAATTGAATGTGAAATATTGTCTTTGAAACTGGTCGTTGAACTTCTCCCCAATACCTCTACCAAAGAAGAATGTTTGTTGTATTTAATGTAATTAGATGAAACCCGTTGTGATGTCGCCTTAGTTTTTGAAACTCAGAAGAAACGTGTCAAAGCCTAGTATGACAAGCATGTCAAGCCACATGTTTTTTCTGAAGGTGATCTAGTTCTTCTTTACGATCAATATCGTGATTTTCTAGGGGCCAGTACATTCGAGCCCTTGTGGCGGGGTCCTTATATTGTCAAACGAGAGTTGGAGAAGGGAGCTTCTGAGCTAGTAGATTATGATGGAATCCCTTTGAGTGAACCTAGAAATGGGATTCACTTGAAGAATTACTATGCTTAAATCATTTTTGCATGAGTTCTTGTATTTTAGTGTATTGTACTCTTGTGTATTTTTTCATTATTTGGATTCGACCTTTAGCTGCTTACCTTGCATTGTGATTGGTTTTTAGATGTTGGTTTTTTCACTACCTTGTTGGAGCATAACCCTAACTTAAATTAGTTTATACCTAGATTAGAATCCTAGATCTTGGTTAACACATTCCATCACACTTTATTTCACCTAATTTGGCCACATAGAGAAGAAGGACGCCTCATCCTTAGATTTTAGGGAAAACTATTATTTTTAGATCAAGACTCAACTCCCGGTTCTTGATTTTCTTGATTTATTATTGATTTATTCCAACTCACCCATGAAAAAACTCATCCATTATTGGGGAATGCACACCTCCTCTTTGAGTGAGATATTTATTCCTTAATTAATGATTTTTTCCTTTACTATTATTAGTAACTGCTATTTCGGGTCAGTTAAGTGAGTTGGAACTGCTTCTCTTGTCAGT
>JZKD02S0152113.1:203530-269244 GCA_000966675.3 Picea glauca | reverse complement strand
GAGACTAGGAGGTATAATTACAACTAATGGCCTAAAGCCAACATAAATAAAATAAAATTACTAATATAATATGCCCCAATTAAGGGGTAATGAGCCAATATTAGGGCTTAACATCTCAGCTCTTGAATATCAACAAATTGTATGTGTTCAATTTAACTAGAATTCTAGATCTATCGGGGTTTCTGCAAGAATTCTACATGGTATTAGAGCTAGATTGAATCTAGTGGATTGTACATGGTTTTATTTGAAGGTATAGATCATCAGGAGGCACAACAAGAAGAAATGTGTCATCTCTCTTAGCCCACAAAAATCATTCTAAATCCTTTCAATTACTTCAAATGGAAGACAGAGATCTCTTTGCTCCTCTGAAGCAAAGGGCTTTACAGGGTAACAATGGGAACGAAGAAAGAACCGACTACTGCAATAGAGAAGATCAAGTATTTCAATAAATTAGATGAAGCAATTGGGATGATATTCCTATCAATTTCCATAGATCTCTTCTTTCATGTCAGTGGAGCCACTACTCCCGATGTGGTCTGTACCACATTGGAAGGACTATTCGGCAAGCATGATGCAATGAGAGTGCATCAACTGGAGAATGAACTCATATCCCTAAGTCCAATTCATTTCAGAAAATTGCAAGAATTCTTTACCAAGTTCAAATCCCTCCTCATTGAACTTAATTCACGTGGATTCAAGAAAGAGGAAGATCATCTCATTCTTTCAATTCTCTCGAAATTTGGCCCTGAATATTCCGTATTTGTATCATCTTTTCAAGCATCTAAATTGACTCAGGAAACATGGAAAATGCCTCCATTGAATTATTTCATTTCAGCATTGACTCAAGAGAAAGCTAAGTTAGTCCAAATGGGTGCCATCAAGCGTTCCAAGAACCAAGCACTTGTGGCTACTGATGCTCCAAAGAGTAGTGGAAAAGACAAGCAAAAAGGAAACGATAAATTTCCTGAATAAAAGAAGCAGAGATCCTTACAATATTCAGATAACTCTTCTGAGCATAAGGGTAAGAAGAAGAAGGAAATAACACTTTGAAGCTACTGTTCCAAAGGTTTTCATCCCAAAGAAAATTGCATGAGGAATACTATCGATGAGATGGCTAAGCAATTGCGGCAGCACAATCTCACGGTGCTCGAAAATGCAAAGAAGAAAGATGATAACAGAATGGGAGGGAGAGCATGAGATGGTCATTCTTTAATGGATGTCACATCCAATCCATCAGCTTGGATCCTTGATTCAGGTACATCAAACCATATGGCTGCATCAAAATATGAATTTTCTTCCATCGAAGAAAGCACCAGATCCCCAATTTACTTGGGAGATGCCACACCCACAAAGGTGTGCGGAGAAGGAATTGTTGATCTTGAAGGGGGATGATTCACAAATGTGCTTCATTTTCCCTCACTTTCCGCAAATATTCTCTTGATATATCATATCACTCATTCTAGCTCTGGAAGGAAGGTGGATTTCACTCCAGACTCTGCAGTGATTATTGACATTTCCACAGGCTCACAACTTGCACATGGAATTGCAGATCACGATTCTCGTTTGTATTTCTTCTCCCACTTTGTTCCTAAATCTATTAGCACTATATTTCTGTCACAATCTAATAATATCAGCCGGTTATGGCATGAAATATTTGGCCATCTAAAATATAAGTACCTTCATCAACTCAGCAAGAAAAACATGGTAGAAGGATTACACGCTATTAAATTCACAAGCGGTGTATGTCAAGGATGCATTCTTGGCAAGCATCCAAAGAAAAAGTTTGACAAAGGGAAGGCAAAGAGATATTCTTCACCTCTTGGTATAATTCAAAGTGACATCACAGGCCCATTCCCGCATTCTTCAATCAATAATTCTCGATATGTACTCACCTTCATAGATGATTTCTCTCACTTTACTTGGGTATTTTTTTTTAAATTAAAATCATAAGTATTTGAATGCCTTATAGAATTTAAACCACTTGCTGAGAATGAGTATGGGTGTAAGATTAATATACTCCATACTGATAATGGGGGGGATTATGTCAACAAAGATGTGCAACAACTTTGTAATGATGCAGGTATACAACTACAACACACAGTTCCATATACACCATAGTAGAACGGTGTTGCGGAGAGGAAAAACCGGTCATTAAAAGAGATGGCCAATTGTACGCTACAGTCGAAATCATTAGCTCCAAATATATGGGATGAAGATATTAATTGTGAAGAATACATTAAAAACCAAATTCCTCACAAATCACTCAAAGGCACCACTCCTTTTGAATGTTAGACTGGTAAGAAACCGAAAGTGTTGCACTTTTGCATTTTTGGTTCACGAGCATGGGCTCACATTCTGACAAATAAGATGAAGGCTTTGGAGCCTCAAAGTGTTGAATGCATATTTTTTGAATATCCTAAATGTTTCAAAGGATATATATTTCTAGACTCTCACACTGAAAAGTTCATTCTAGCTCGAAGTGTGAAGTTTGAAGTAGAATCACTGCATGATTGTTCAGAAGACCCTGCCGAGGAACCGCTTGTTGTCACTGATAAGGAGGAGTCAGAAAATTATTCGAGAACTTTAGAGAATCCATTAGAGTATCCGTTTGGTTTTGATATAGAGAATTAAGAGTAGGTCATGGATGCTCCAACTCAGTTTCCAACTTGGGTAGAGAAAACCCTGCAAGATGCGGGTGAACTAGTCGGTGATCCTGCGGATACAAGAAGGAATAGATCACAGTTGTTTGGGGCTCCTCACGCCCTGGTTGCCACGGAACCATTTCTTCCCATACATTTATATATGAAACTTGGTTCAGATCCACAGTCACACTCTGAGGCTACTGGAAACCCACTTTGGGAGGTTTCCATGGATGAAGAGTACTATGCTCTTATGGACAACAACACATGGGACTTGGTTCCACTTTTGAAAGGAAGAAAGCTTGTTCGATGCCAATGGATATATCAAAAAAATATTGCTACATATGGTGATATAAACAAGTACAAATATCGACTTGTCACAAAAGGATACTCATAGGTACATGGAATAGACTACACAGAGACATTTGCACATGTTGCAAAAATGGACTCCATTCGACTAGTTTTGGCCATTTCCACTTCTCGCAGATGGGAAGTTCATAACATGGATGTGAAGAGTGCATTTATTCATGGAGATATCAAGGAGGATATATATATGGAGCAGACACAGGGATACATTCATAACTCTTCCCTCGTTTGTAGATTAAAGAAATCTTTGTATGGCCTAAAATAGGCTCCCAGAGCCCGGTATGCAAAGATGCATTGTTTCCTGCTTTCCATTGGATTCATTCGATGAAAATCTGATCTGAATGTTTATTTGCTGCAACATGATTATTCCGTTTTGCTGATAGTACTTTATGTATATGAATTACTGATGACAGGGAACCT
Organism: Picea glauca; assembly: GCA_000966675.3. Classification (NCBI taxonomy): domain Eukaryota; kingdom Viridiplantae; phylum Streptophyta; class Pinopsida; order Pinales; family Pinaceae; genus Picea; species Picea glauca. Next base: position 265,819 of record JZKD02S0152113.1, on the reverse strand, counting down.
TACTTCAGCTATTGATTTGACAAAATCAACATTGCATGATCGATTTTCCATGACAAATTTGGGACTGTTGCACTACTTTCTTGGTCTTGAAGTTTCTCAGTCTACTTCAGGGATCAAGATGGAATAGTCTAAGTGTGCATCAGATCTACTTGTCTTCTTTCAGATAAAAAAATGCAAGCCAACAACATCTCCCTTTCTTTTGGGGTTCAGATTTGAGGATGCAAGTACTACACCTTTGGTGGACAGTACACTGTATCGGCAGTTGGTTGGGAGTTTATTGTATCTCACTCACACCTGACCTGATATCTCTTTTGCAGTAGGAGTTTGTTCCAGATATATGTAGGAGCCTCATGAGATTCATTGGAGATATGCAAAGAGAATCCTTAGATATGTGAAAGGTACTCCCAGTTTTGGTATCTTTTATGCTGCAGATTGCCCACATTCACTGATTGGGTACACAGATTTTGATTGGGTTGGTTATGGTACAGACCACAAGTCCACCTCTGGTTATGTTTTCATCTTTGGTTCAGGGCCATTCTGTTGGTCTAGAAAGAAGCAATCCATTATTGCTTTATCTACATTAGAGGCAGAGTATAGAGGTGCAATGAATGCAACTACACAGGTTGTTTGGTTGCAGGGGGGCTTCTCTTCGAGTTTTGTATTCAGTATCCACTTCCCATTGTCATATTTTGTGACAATCAGGGGTCCATTTAGATATCGATTGATCCAATTTAGAGGCATAGGACCAAGAACATTGAGATTTACATGCATTACATCCACGAGCTGATCCATGACAGAGTCATTTCACTGCCGTACTACCCCACAAAGTAGAAGGTTGCATACATATTCACCAAATCCTTCAATGAAAAGAGATTTTCAGAACTGAGAGCTATTCTTGGAGTGGTGGAGACTACTGAGTAGGTAACTTTTGGCCACTCATCATTTTTTTCCTCTTTTTTTTTGGGGGGGGTTCCCATGAGGTTTTCCCTCTTTCCTCTCTTCATGAGGAGTTCTTTTATGTAATGAGTACCTAAAATGGCCAAGTTGTTGGGACTCAATGTTTTTTTCATTACAGTTAGGTTTAAGGGGGGGTGTTGGAGAATAAACCTAACTTACATTAGTTTATACCTAGCTTAGACTCCTAGATATTTAATAATACATTCCATCACACTTTATTTCACCTAATTTGGCCACATAGATAAGAAGGGCGCCTCATCCCTAGATTTTAGGGAAAACTGCTATTTTTAGATCAAGACTCAACTCTCGGTTGTTGATTTTATTGATTTATTCTTGATTTATTCCAACTCCCCCATGAAAAAAATCATCCATTATTGGGGAATGCACACCTCCTCTTTGAGTGAGAGATGTATTCCTTAATTAATGATTTTTGCCTTTACTATTATTAGTAACTGTTATTTCGGGTCAGTTAAGTGAGTTGGAACTACTTCTCTTGTCAGTTAAGTGAGTTTAAGTGAGCTAATTTGCTCCACTTGACTCTTGTGGGAATTAATGAGTGTGTGACGTTGGTCTTTAGTGGTCTAGGTCGAACTGTGTGGTCTCCCTTAGCCTATGCCAGCTATTTTAGTTTTTTCTAGCTTTTTTGACTAGAATGTCTATGTTGGAAATTCCATATATTCACCTCCTCTCTTCTTTTTGAGTATGGTTGCTCATGTATATTCATTTTTTATTAATATAATTCTATGATTTATGGAGAAAAAACTTTCTCTCATCTCTTGAATATCAGCAAATTGTATGTGTTCAATTTAACTAGAATTCTAGATCTATCGAGGTTTCTACAGGAATTCTACATACCCTACATTGTCTTCGTTGATGGTGCTAGTTGCAGTACTCATAACTTAGCATCTATTGATTGGGAAATATATGCACCTATAGATGAGTTGATTAGTCTACATGGTGTTTTCCTTGGTCGTGCAACTAAAAATATTGTGGAATACAGTGCAATCATCGAATTATTGACTGGCGTTGTTTCACTTGGAATTCATCATCTTATTGTACAAATCCATTCACTGTTAGTATTGCTATAGTTGAGTAATGTTTACTCCATTCGAAGTTCTATGTTGTTAAGGGTATATTTACGAATTTTCCTCTTGGAATTTCATTTTGGTTACATTGAATATCAACACATTCCTAGATGTCTAAATACATTAATAGATTATTTGGCTAATTATGTGTTATACAAACATTTGAGACATTTATAAAATCCAATCACACTTTGTATGTACAAGAAGTAAACTGATAGAAGCCTCATATATATAATGATTTAAGTTTACAAAAAGTTTTTTTTTTCTGAAGACAAAAATATAAAAAATGTGAAGCATGTGGCTTCATATACAATAGCATCAAGGATGTTTCTTTCTATAACATGTGACTGCCCATGCTACTTTACAGAGCAGTTGACCTATGGAAGTAGAGTCGCCCACTGTGTGCCATTGGTAATGCATCAGAACATCATCTATATATGCATCGTGGATGTTCATTGTGAGCCCCTCCATATTTTGTTCTATGGTCTCATAGTCGACGACAACTACTCCTTCTATGACACCTCTCTCCCCTCTCCTCTGGATAGAGGATGAACCTGGAGGGCGATAAGGTCCCACATCTGCATCATCAAAGAGCGTTTGATCAGTCATTGGATAAAAAACATAAAAAACATTTTATATCGTTAAAAAAAAAAAAAAAAAAACATGATATAAACAAAATGTCCTTCTTACCTATGTCTCCCCATTGGGAACCTTCAAGAAGAGCTAGGTCCAGATCTCCATGGAATTCTAGCTTGACATATACATAGTGGTCGACCATGAGCATTTGAGTTCTCAAACAGTCGAAGAAAACATCGTTATATCTAACGATGGGACCGACTGCATGCCATGCCATGAGGTCGACCCACCTATTCATTCTCGGATCCTATGGGGTAGGTATACCCCACTCTACATGCAAGAGAAAAACTAGGACCGTCTATAGAAAGAAGGATACCAAAATAGAACAATATCCAAACTATTTCAATCCACCACTCTTGCACTTGGTTAGTTGTTTTTTCATACTCTTAAGAACCCCCTCGCACCAGTTGAAGAATCGGGGCTTCATACACTCCAGTGCATACTGAAAATAGCTGTGAAGAGACATATGGGGAGCTGCACTCCCCACCATGTGTGTGATGGTATAGATGATAATCCATAGAGACAAGTCTTAGACATCTCTAATAGCGACTTTCTTGCTATGTTTCTAGGTAACCGACACACAATGTTCACTGATGTAGTGGTTCATAGGTTCACCACCACCCCTGCTACCTATGAGTGTTACTTGGGACCCATGGTGAGGCATTCATGTTAAGAGGTAGATATCCTCAATATCTATGGTAAAAGTGTGGGCCCCCACATGAAACACGTGCTCTTTCACATCACACATGTGAACTAGTACTCAAGCAGTCTCAGTTGAGCCCTCATACCCTGGATATTAAATAATTTCAACAACCCACACTACCAGAGGTCCATAACCATTCCTGGGTCATTCCTAACAAAGTAGTATTCCTCCTCGTGCTCTCTTTCATGCCATTCCAACATTTTGACTGTGGAAGGCCTGCCAAAGAACAATAAAAGGAGATTAACATCATATTTTTCTTCCCTGGAGAATTTTTATTGGAAAATTCATCTTTAAAAAATTTTGGGGCTACGCACGTCGCATGCCTGGGAATTTGCATAGTGTGGTGTCATCGCGGGTTGGTTATAGATCCACCTACGATGATCCTAGATCATCGCAGGGCCCGATATAGGGCGCTTGCGATGACCTTCGTGCATGGGTTACCCCAAAACATTAACCCAAAAGTCTATTTTTAGCCAATGAAAAACAAATTTTAATCCATGGAAAGATAAAGGAAATGAATATTACCTTGTCTGTGGAGATGATGCGTCGAATGACCAGTCGTGCACTCCTCAATCCGCAAGGGAAAATCGAGGTAAAAAGAGGGTTTGGAGCAAATGTTTGGGTGAAATAACAAACGAAATAGTGAAATGTGAGTTTTTACTCATTTTATTGATTTTATTACTATTCATTTGAATATTATATTGCTTTTATATATTTCATCCAAACCCTAAAGTCCTAACAACTTTACAAGTGGTTAATTTTTGCAGATAAAAATTCTAGGAGTGAAACATTGGAACACGGATCTGTTTTTGGCTTGTTTTTGTACATTTGTCACACATCCTTTTAGGGTTTTTCAGGAAAAACTTTAAGTTTAGTCTTTGTTCTTTCTCATGCTCGTAAATCAATGAGAATGTAACCAAGTATACTTTTATCACTTTTTCAAACTCGTAAAGGTTATATGACAAAGGAACCCCCTCGAGTTCCCTTTAAGCTCTTTTCAGACTCTCTAAACATGAAAAGATTGTCGAGCAACCTTATTCTTTCCATTCTTGTAAAAGTATTTGAAGAAAACATTTGATGAGTGGTAGGTTATCACTTTTTCGGTCTCATCAGATTAATTTAAGAAAAAGGAACTTATGGAGTTATCTTTAAGTGTTTTTCGGACTCTCTAAAATTCAAAAACCCCTGAGTTTTCTCTCTTTGGACTCATTAAAAGAACATCGAAATACCCATATGGGACTGAACCACTCTTTCTTAGGGTTCGTTAAACATACTTCGAGGGACTCGTCTGAAGGATGAGCTTACATCAACAAGCATATGTTATCCTCCTCAAGATTGTGTAAAAATAAAGAGGTACTCACCAGAAATGGTGGGGTAAAATTAGGAAAGAAATGTGTCTCTGTATTTGTGTTAGTGGAAATAATAGTCACTCTTGAACATGGCATGCCCCTTCATCATTATATCCGAGTTGGGAAATCCATTTGTCTCTCGCTTGACCATCCGTATGTCCATATGTTGGGTCCTCCTTGAGTCAATTCTACCAAGACCATTGTTGTGTCATTCATATGTTCAAGAGAAGTCCAACCTAAACAATCCTTCTATTGAGTCAACCATATACAATTATAAATATTCTACCATGTCGGCCTTCCCTGAGTCAGTCCTAAATCACTTCGTGCTCTGATCTACTTCAAATATGTTACTTATTTCGTGTCATTTATGTGGGATACATTAAGGAACTCTTGTGATGAGTCTTTTCCAATCGAATTAAACTCATTATCCAGGAACGAGACTTAGAAATCATTTAGTACCTTAGAGCCTGCATGCCTTAATGGCAGGTCTCTTCTCTTCCAACAGTGGGTTCACATCATTGATGCCTGATTGGGAGATTCCATCGAGTGATCGACTTCAACTCATTTATTCACATATGTTGGATTGTACTAGAGTAACTTGGGTGTCATTGACATCAATGGTGATTTCCCTCTCACTTATTAACTTTTTTCATTAATGACCGATAATCAAGTGGTTTCTACCATGTTTGACTTCAACACTTGTAATAACATGGCTATATTTGTACTTAGAGATGCTAGAAATGAAGACCCCGAATCTTATCATTTTGGTCCAGGTTGCGAAAGAGTATTCATGATTTGTATTGACACATAGATCCACTTTGTATGTCTCGTGGCTATGTCCGAATTTGATTTTTTTAGAGCATAGATCAACAGTGTATTCTTGGTGGCTATGTCGATTCACAATGACATGGATATACAATGTATATTTAGTGGCCTTGAATCGCTTGACATTTTGTGATCTGAGTATGGAAATGCCTACCTTAGACGATGGTATATTATTATGTTGATCCTTGACTATTTGCAGGTTCCCGATCGGTGCGCTCCTTGTTTCCGACACACACATTTTACAAAGTATTTCAGCTGTCATGAGCTCTAGCTTCATACTTTGGGGGGCATTTTGTTACACATTATTTTGGTCACCCCAGTGATCATTGATAAAATGTGTTAATGTTCCCATGAAATGATAATAAGAGTCTTTCTCCATGAGGAAAGTGATTGGATTTCTCTTCTCAAAAACCCTATTAAGGAAGGTTGTCGTAAGCTGCACTATACATAGGGTGCAACGATGCCTGATCATCGCCCCCTTCTCTAAATTTGGGCTGCGATGTCCCCGCAAGATTATCTATACCTAGGATGCGATGATGTCAAAAGCTAAGAAAAGGTCAAGTTTCACGAATGTTCTAGAGGGGGATATTCTAGAAGATGAGGTGGCCTCCGAACGGTTTGGATCTTACTCGCTTCTCTGATTTGGTGGGATCATCCTAATCTCCTCAACCATCTCTCTTTCACATTATATAAAGAGGGATTTATCATGGAAAAGGCTAAGAATTGTATGGAGAATTCTGCATTGGATCATTCTTGAGAGCCTCATTTCAGTTCATCAAGTCATTGTGGATCTTCTTCATTCGATATTGGAGCAAGTTTGTGTGTTGGAGCAAAGGGTCATCGAGAGGGGACCTCGCGACATCAAGGATTTGGTTGTAATCTCCACTTTAATTTTAATATGATACAAAAATATGTTTCTTTCCCATAAAACTTGTCTTGTTTTATTGTATGATTCCTTGATCACATACATAGGTTCTTGTTGAGTTCATTACATTGCTTTGACTTTGGTTGGCTTGTGTTCCTTTGCAGATCCAATATCATAGGAGCACCAGAGTGGAGCTAAGATGGAAATGGAAATAGGAAACAACATTTAAACGGTATGTTGTCTATCTCTTGTTAACTAGTAAACTCAATAATTAGAGCTTAGGGAAAACATCATATTATGTTCTGTTTTGTTCTAGATCTAGGTGGATCTAGGGAGATATGTTTATGTCTGCATTTACCTATTAATCCCATAACAACTAGGTATTTTTTTATTCTAGTTGTTTTTTCTATTACTTCCGTTATGGGGTGGAGGATACATTAGATGGATGTGAAAACAACTTTCCGCAGTGACATAATTGAGGAGGAAGATATATAGAGAAACCTCATTAGGTGCATGGGAGGGAGTCTCATGTGTGTAGGATTAAGAAATCCTTGTACAGACTCAAACAAGCACCTAGGTTGTGGTATTATGGGATTAAGAGATACTTGGAGAGTATGGTATTTACCAAAAGTGAGACGAAAGATTTACTCATATTGGTTTTGTACATAGACGATTTATTTCTCACAGGTGTAGAGTATATTATTGTAGGGTGCAAAGTAGATTTGGCTACTGAGTTCGAGGTGAAGGAAAATGGCTTGAGGCATTATTTCTTGGGGTTAGAGGTATGACATGTATCGAGAGAGATATTCATTGGTCAAGGGAGGTATGTAGTTGAGATCTTGAGGAGATTTAAGATGGAGGAATGTATACCAATGGCTACACCTATGGTCACCAATCTGAAGAATATTGTCAATTGAGATTTAGAGTTGGTGGATCCCACGATATACAATAAATTTATGGCTCCTTGATGTATTTCTTCAATAATAGGCCAAATATTTATTTTTCTATGAATACCTTGAGTTAGTTCATGGTGGAGTCGAGGTAGGAGCATTGGATCACATTGAAACATGTTCTCAGGTACTTGAGAGGTACAATGGAGTATGGATTGAGGTATCTTAGAGGATATGGAGTGAATTTGTAGGGATATACATACTTATACTAGGGAGGGATTAAAATATAAAGAATTCTCTTCTAGGGGTGTTGTTGAAACTTGGGATCAATAGTGATTACATTGTTCAATAAGAAGTAGACCACTGTAGCACTCAATTCAGTAGAGACATACTATATGGCAACAAGTATGGCTAGTTATGAATCCATTTGGACTGAAAATTTTATTTCATGTTTATTGTATCAAGAAATGGAGCTTACGATGATATACTATTATAATTAGAGTTGTATCAAGCTTTCAAAAAATCTAGTATTCCATGATAGGTTGAAGCATAAATATATTAGATACTACTTCATTCGAGATACGATCTAGAAGGGAGTGGTGAAGTTTTAATATATTTCCATAGATGAGAAGGTTGCAGATATTACAACCAAACCCTTGGAGAAAGGGAAGTTTGTGTTCTTCAGAGATAATCTTGGAGTGGTGCAAAATACCTTCCTCGCTAAGAGGGAGTGTTGATGCATGATAGCATTAGACAAGTATTTTCGCATAGGTTCATGTATAGACATGTGGAAATCGTCCAAAGCCTTTTATCATTGAATTTAATTTAATTAAAGGAATTATTAAAGTAAATTTCTTTTATTAATTAGTTGAGTTATTTAAGGGAATGCTAAAAATAATTAGCATTTAATTTGAGCCATTTATCTCAAGTGATTTGAGAAGTAATCTCAATTGTCAATCACTTTGGAGATTAGGGTTAGATTATAATTCAATATTATAAAAGTAAAGCTAGGATGGAAGAGGGATACACTTGATGAAACTTGAGGGTTGGATCACAAAGGACTATAATTCAAGGAGATATTGGATAGGTGGAGAAGGACTTCCATCAAGAGATCAGGTCAAGTAGAAGAGGAAATACCGGTAATCACAAGTGGGTTTTAGTAGAGCAAAGCCACATGAAGTGTTGATTTGTATGGAAATAGTTGTACCATATTTATGTGCATGTACATGGGTCATAGTGGAGACATGAGGGTATAGGTGGGCGTGCAGAAGGAAAGGCATGTATACCTTGAAAAACTTGCAGATCTGGGTAGTACCATAGATCAAAATTTGCAAGGTTTGTCTGTAGCTGTATTTCTCTCAGTGGGCCATTATCACTATTACAAGAGCCCTAATATTAGCACAATAAAATCATTCTCAACATGGGTTTTCCCTCCAGGGTTTTTCCAGGGGTATCTATCCAAAAATATTGGTGTTTACGTGTGCATGATTTGGTTTCTAGTTTTGATTCCACTAGATTTGTTTGAGTTGAGTATTCCAAGAATGTATTTTTGTTTTGTGAGTTGCTAATGTGATTTGCAATAAGGAAATTACTAGATAACAAGGTACCTAAGTGATAGAGTAAGATGATTTCAATAGAATGCACAGGGTTGAAATTGGCCACAAGAATCTTAATTACATAACTTCCATGGAGGCCATGAAGAAAATTTTAAAATATGCATTTTTTAAAATTTTGGGAAATTTGGAGAATTGGAAATTTGGAAATTTTTTCGTACGTTGACATCATCATGACATGGAGGCAACGTGGAAAGTGACATGGAGGAAATGAAATGGGTTGCAATGGTGGTAGGTCCATGATGGTAGGACACTGTGGCAAGGAAACCAGTGGAGTGGCAACTCGATATCATAAGTGTTATCAGAGATTTTAAAAGTGGTTTTGTGAATTACCAGAAACCTCTAAAATAGATGTGGTAGTGCCATATGTCCCATAAATTATATGGTGGTTTCATAGGGAGGATGCACTATTAAAATCCGTTCACTTAAACCGCTAAAAAAACCCATCAACTATTGACCATGTATGATCATCCTCCATCGTTAGATCTGGGAGCGTGCACGTTGCATGTCATATGTAAAGGTGTGAGATGGGACCCTCCCATCACCATGACCAATGGAGGATCACTGGGTGGAAGGGTGATAGAGGAATTGGTACCCCATCCCATCAGTGGTCATACAAGGTGACAGGTGGGCAATCAGGTATAATGGAACCCATAAATAAAATAAATAAAAGGAAGAGAGAAGAAAGAGAAAGGAAGAAGAAAGAGAGGAGGAAGGTGTTAGAGGTTGACAAGGTGGAGCTAAGGTGGATAATATATTGACATGGAATGACCTCAAGGTTCCACATGGACCTAAAATTCCACATCATCAACCATGTCAACAAGGATGTCACATAGGAAATATTTGCCTACAATTTAAAAAAACAAAGTCTGGAGACATTTTCTTATTTTGGCCATTACTGGAGCAGAATAACTCAAGTTGGGATAAAATGTTATGGGTTTTGTCTTGTAGTGAGGATATCTATAAAAGCGTTAATAAGGGCCACTATCCATTTCTGCTTGAATTTTCCAGAAAGACCAAAACAATGGTTTTTAAAGATCTGGGTCAAGTTCAGTGATTGTTGTCCAAATTAAGCTAGAATTTTTAGAGAGAGTTCCAAAAGTATACATGACAATAAAAAATGAAGGAATTGGATAAAATATAAGGGGTTTGGAATGGGGATGTTGAAACATGCCAAAATACACTATTCTTGGACACTTTTTGGGAAATTTTGGGATTTTCATAGGAGGAAAAGGGGCCCTAGATGGAAATATGGAAAATTTTATGTAATTGACATTTGGTATACTCATCAAGAAAGACAACTTTGGTTTAGTGAAGTTTTTACAGAAGAGCACAATTTGGGAGATAGTCATTTTGACTAAAAATTCAAGTGTAGAAAAAGGGGTGAAAAAGGACAAAGTTGTCATTTCCATATTTTTCCAGATTTTGAATAGAGCATCAAATTAACAATTTCAGAGTTGTTATGAATTCCTTGTCTTCAATATTATCTGCATCTCATACAAAATTTTCCTTGGTTCCTAACAAATTTACCTTTTTATGTGGCCAAAGTTGGTGTTTGAGATTACTTTCCATTTGGGAGAAGGTGAACAAGAGGGGTAAAGTGGCAATATTTAATTGGCCATAACTTTCAGTTTGAAAAGTGGAATTGGGAAAATGAATGGTTGTTGGAAAGGTCTTAAGGGGGGAGAATAAATATACCAACCTAGAAAAAAAAATTGAGTAGTAAAATTACAGTCAACTTAAAATAAGATGAATGGTAGTCATTAAAGAGTAGAAAAAAATTATGCATTCTTTATCCAGAATTGTGTATATGTGTATATATTTTTTTGTCTATCAGAAAATTGGTTGCATGAAAATTTTCTTGTAGAGTTAGAGGTATAGGAAGAAATTTTGGTTCATGTATGAGAACCATAGTCATGGAGGATTCCCAAGGGTCCTACAGTCACGAAGAGGAGGTCAGAGGGATACATGTTAGTATGAGAAATGTTGAGACAAAGTCCAATGGAAGAAGAGATAAACATGAGCCTGTAACTATGAGAAGTCTGCAGAGAGAAGTGAAAAGATATAGATTAGATACTAAGAAGATCATGAAATATCGGGAAGAGATACATCATAGCTTGAATATGTTATTGAACCAAGCCAATAAAGACTCTAGCAAAAAGAAAGTAGCTAGTTCTAGACAAATGACAACATCCAGATCCTATAGAAGAATGGATGCACATGGGAATGAAAGGAAGTCAAGGAGTATGAGTAAGCACCATAATTTTGTCATGTCCCCATTTTTGGGTTTCCCTATTCTGCAATGGAAATGACTTATGTAGTTTTTCAGTGAAGGAAAAGGGAGTCAAAAGGGGTCATTTAATGTCACTTAGATAGGATATTTTATGTTTTTAAAGTGACATTAAGGAAATAAAATAAATTTAGATTGATAAGTAACTTAAACATTATTAAAGTGAATTTTAATCTTAAAGTGAAAGTATAAAGGGGAATAAGGGTCATATTTGATTTAGTAAAAAAAGGGAAATTTTTAGGGGGGATCATAAGGTCGTTTCTAGAATAGATAGTGTTGGAGAAGATTATGTGAGTTTAGGGAGGCCTTGGATCAATTTTCTAGAATCTATTGGATAAGACCTTGGAATCTACATGAGGTTTTGTTTGTATTCTGTAGTGTTGGTTATTGTTTTATAGCTACTGTAGCAGCCACTAGAACTTTGTTATTTCTCATATCAAATTTCATCCATAATAATAATGCCACGAGGCCTTTTTCATAATTTCGAGCATTTGAATGTATGTGATATGTTTGAAGGAATAACCATATGGTAGAGAAAGTTGTCAGTTAAATTACAACATTCCACATTTGTCATTTGATTTGTTTTACTAAATACATAACCAACTACACATAAAAGAACAACAAACATTATTTCCCTAGAATATATTTGTTATGGATATTACAATGGTATTAGAGATGGTGATATTACAAGCCTGTGATTGCATAAGACATGAATGGGTTAAAAAGAAGGGAGAAATTAGTAGTGCATTCCATGGACAAGGGAATAAAGACAAATCCATAATTCACGGATAAAACTTGGAAAACTATTCAACAAGACACGGGGATGCTAGAAGAAAAAAAAATCATGCCTTCTTTTCAGGAGTATCTAACGTTGAGTGAAGATATCTATGCAATGTTTCCATTTAAAATATTTTACAATCTTTGGTATGAAATTTGGCCCAAGGATTTGGATGAGGATGAGCATGAAGGATGAGGATGATAATGAAGGATGGTAGGAGGAGAATAGGGAAATAAGTAAAGAAGGATGAGAATGAAGGATGGTAGGAGAAGCATGCATCTAGCCATGCTGAGGAGGAATGCATAGAGGAAAACAAAACAATAGACTATAATAAATCATCGGAACTAACCATTGGCGTTGATGAAACTAGTGTGCTAGATGGAGAAGATGAGGATACAACATCTTGTCCTACTTATGATGACTATGCGAATATGTTCCAATCATCTGATGTTAAGGATTCAATATCTCTCCTTGTCTATGATGTTTATGATGAGGATGGTTTAAGAGAAAATTCAACATCTCATCCTATTTATGACATGTATGATGATGTTGTTAGATTACTGAGAGGAGGGGTGAATCAGTAATAGAGAAATCTAATTTTTTTTAACCATACAATCCAAGTGAAATATCAATGTAGCATTATCATCCAGTAATTGCAGAGTAAATAAGCAATGAACAAATCAACAATCATACACATACACAATACACTAGTGTTTTACGTGGAAACCCAAAGCGGGAGAAAACCACATAATGCTTTTTATTATATGTCTTGAAGAATTACATTCATTGGAAGCACAAACTTCCTTTGTTTTCTAGGTGAAAATGGAAGGAAGCTCCAACCCCCTAGTTTCTCAGGCTACAACCTGAGGGAAGCTCCAACTCCCCAATTCTCTGGCTACAACCAGAAGGAGGATACAACCCCCTAAGTTCTCCAGCTACAGCCACCTATCCTTGCACCGTCCAACTGCCCTGACGTATAAGTAGAATGATGTAAACACTGTCACACTATCACTATGAGATGTACCACTGTACAACTGTACCATCTTGTACCACTGTACAACTGTACCAGCCTGTACCAATGACCTGCAACCAGCATGTACCAATAACCTGAACCATGCATCAACCATGCATTTACCTGTACCTCAACCTATAATCAACCTGTACCATAAACGAGTGCATCAACCATGCACCAAACTGTACCAAACAATCTGTAATCAACATGTACCATAAAAAAGTGCATAAACCATGCACCAACCTATACCTCATCTTGCAAACCTTCCTTAATTTTAATAACAAGAGACTAGCATTTTCTCACATGACTAGTTTTGGATTAGTTAACAACCCTAACTTGAAATAATCATAACTATGTACCTATAATGAATAAAGATATGAAAATAGTACACAATGTTCTTCAGTTGTTTTTATACAATTCCTCCAGGTTTCACTACTTGGAACTTCTCAGAAAAGGATTTATAGAAAAAATGCATACCTTGTTGAATTCTGGCTTATTCTAAAGAGCGACCTTGTATAGCATGCCCCGCACAAAATGTTTGTTGTATGGATCTGCAAATTTTACACAGCATACTATAGACTGTACTCTAACTGAAACATTTGGTCTTACTGAATTTGGATCTTTTATGAAGAATTTATGCCATTGTGACCTGAAAAACCTGTTTTAGACTAGTTTCAGGACTAGCCACAAACCCTATTTTCCACGACATGTAACTCCAAAACTACAACTACCCACAAGGTAAAAACATTACCACGGATACTTGGATATGTTTCCTTAATTTCCTATCAATTTAACAGTATGAGGCATTCTAAAAACAAATTTATCATGAAAATGGTGAGACGACCTGTAAATAACATACCTTAGAAAGCATCATCAAAAGAATTTATCCTCCCTTGAATTTCGACCTTCTTTACTTCACCTTCCCTCTAAAATTTGGCTTAGATATCCTTTGGTTACCTCAATCACCTGCAGATATTCAATATTCTCAAGTGTTTTCTAAAATGAGAGAGTCTTTCCTCTTATTTATACTTTCATGTAGCTTCCTCAAGGGGTTACCTTTTAACCATCATAACCCACTTTCCTTATTTTAGGGTTAACCCACTTCTAATTTCTCCATTCAATTTATTATTTAAATAATTTATTTTGTATTCACTTTGAATTATAGTGCACTCATCACTTCACTATATTGTTTACCTTCTAAAATATCTTAAACCACTTTGACTACTTTGACCTTTTGGGGCTTCTAGATGACATATGAGAGTCCTCCAACTTCATAAGGTCATAACTCTCAAACCATGAGGAGTTATGTGACATTCCACATACCAGCAGAAATGGAATGACATGTACTATACATATATAATAGTATTACCTTCATATATATTAAAACTCATACCATTATACTTGAAACAACCTTGGGTCCATTACCCAAACCTTTTCGCTACCAGACTTTCTTCAAGGGTTGACATCGATGAAAACCAACCTTAATAAAAAATCTCCCCCTTTGGCATTGATGGAAACACTCTGATGCAATACTGAAATCATGTCAGGCAATACTGAAGTCATATCACTCATTCTCCCCCTGGAACCATGCCTTTGTCCTCTGCATCTCTGTGACCATTACTCCCCCTGGAATCATGCCTTTGTCCTCTGCATATGATAAATCTATCCCCCTTTGTCATCAATGGAAAATGTATCTTTCCATCTAGGGTTTCTCCCCCTAACTAAACTGTTTAATCTCCCAACTTGAACCATCGTCTTTATGGTACTTCATCGTGTACATCTAAGACATATAAGATAAGAATTAAAAATCATTAATTTTTTAGTAGAAATAACTCTAAGTCTATGGTGAATATACTCAAAGGCTTCCCGTGGAAGTGGTTTTGTAAAGATGTATGCCACTAGTTCTTTTGTGCCCACATACTCAACTCTGATGTTCTTTGTTCTTTTCTATAACATGTTCCCGTAGAAAGTGATACTTGATTTGAATGTGCTTCATCTTGGAGTCAATCACTGGTTTCTTTGAGATACTAATGGCTCTTGTATTATCACAATAGATTGGAATGGGCTCATCATAATCAACTTGCATATCTGTCAAAGTTTGTTTCATCCATAGAACCTGTGTATAACATGTTACTGCTGTAATATACTTTGCCTCAGTTGTAGATAAAGATACTGATGATTGTTTCTTTCTTAGCCATGATATTAAACACTCACCCAAGTAGAAATCTACTCCATTGGTGCTTCATCAGTCATCAATACAACCTGCCCAATCTGTATCCGTGTAGGCAATACATGATAGATCCTTTCCTTTTGGATACCATAATCCAAACTCTTATGTTCCTTTGAGATATCTGAAAATCCTCTTCACTGCTAATACATGTGATTCCTTTGGTGCTTCTTGAAATCATGCCACATGTCCAACTTCCTGAATTACATCTGGTCTGGATGATGTCACATATAGTAGGCTACCAATCATTGACCTATATTTCCTCTGATCTGTAGACTTTGAATCATCATCTTTTCTCAACTTGAAACTGGTTTTCATGGGAGTGATAACTGGTTTTCAATCTTCCATTTCCAACCTATTTATCATTTATCTGATATACTTGGTTTGAGAAATACAAATCCCTTGGTTGCTTTGACATATCTGAAGTCCTAGAAAGAAGGATAGTTCTCCAAGTAATGACATTTCAAATTCATTTTGCATATCCTTTACAAATTTCTAGCTTAACCTGCCATCATCACTACCAAAAATAATATCATCAACATAAACTTCAATTAATAAAATACTATCTTGACTTACCTTGATGTAGAGGTTGTTGTCTGCACTTCCTTTTCTAAACCCTGCCTTTCGTAGATATTTATCCAGTCTAGAGTACCATGCTCTAACAACCTGGTTTAGACCATACAAGGCCTTCTTTAATTTACACACATAATCTACGTTCTCTGACAATTGAAATCCTTTTGGTTGTTCAATGTAGACTTCTTCTTCAAGTTCCCCATTCAAAAAAGATGATTTTACGTCCATCGGATACACTTTAATATTTTTGGAGCATGCATAAGATAAAAGTAGTCAGATTGATTCCATTCTGACAACTAGGGAAAATGTCTCTTCAAAGTTGATTCCTTCAACCTGTGCATATCCTTTACATACCAATATAGCTTGGTTCCTTGTAACTTGTCCATCTTCATTCAATTTATTCATGTAAACCCACTTTATGCCAATCACATTCTTATCCTTTGGTCTTGGAACCAATTCTCAAGTGTCAATTTTCTCTATTTGATTCAATTCTTCATCCATGGTCTTATTCCAAAATTCACCGTTGCTGGCCTCTTCAAAACAGGTTGGTTCAATCGTAAACATGAGTGATAGGTGCATTTGTTCTTGTGAACACATTCTTCTTCTAGTCTCAACTCCTACATCTTTGTTTCCGATAATCTGATCTAAAGGATGATTCTTCTGTACTCGTCTTCTAGGTGTCTTTGGAGTCACTTGCTGAACTTTATCTTATTCTTCTATCCGATTCTCTTCGTCTTCCCATTATTTTTCATCTTTTGTTTCTTCTTCGTAAAGTTATTCCATTGATACATTTTTGTCTTCCTTTAATTCTTGTCCACCTGTTTCATCAATTGTTACATTGATGCTTTCCACAATTTTTTTTAATCTCAGGTTGTAACACTTGTATTCTTTTATTTTACTTGAGTAACCAACAAGTAATCCTTTGTCCACACGAGAATCAAACTTTCCCATTCTTCCATCTTCTCTTTTGATGTAGCATTTGCTTCCAAAAACTCTGAAGTGCTTCACATTTGCTGGTCTTCCTTTCCATAGATCGTAGGGAGTTTTTTTAGTGTTGTTTTTTAGCATTACTCTGTTTTGAATGTGAACTGTTGTATGCACTGCCTGTGTCCAAAAAATATCTATCAATTTGGAATCCATTAGCATTGTTCGAGCCATTTCTTGTACTATCCTTTTCTTTCTTTCAACAACTCCATTTTGTTGATGTGTCCTAGCAACAGATAATTTCCTTTTTATTCCATGACTGTTGTAGTAGTCCATAAATTCCTTTGAAGTGAACTCCCCTCCATTATCAAATCTCAAGAATTTAATTTTTGAATCCATTTCATTTCCAACCATTTCCTTGTAGATCTTGAAGTTTTCAAAAGCTTCTGACTTATTCTTGAGAAAGAAAATTGTAGTCATTCTTGTATAATCATAAACTAATAACATAAAGTATTTCTCACCTTTTAAACCCTTTGTTGTAGTTGGTCCAACTAGATTAGTATGAACAATTTCCAGTGGTCTTGTTGTTGAATATTCCTTTGATTTGAACATGGTCTTTGTTTTCTTTCCTTGTTGACAATGATTGCATAAAGTTTTGGTTGGTTTTGTGATCTAGGGAATTTCTCTGATTGCTTCTCTTTTGAAGACTTTGAAAAGGTTATCAAAATGTATGTGACCCATTCTTTTGTGCCATAACCAACTTTCATCATCCTTTCCTAGACAACACTTTTCATTTCCAATTTCACTTAACACATATATATTTATTGAAGTTCTTACAACTGTAGAAATCAATTTTCCTGAACCTTCTTTTCTTATATCACAATTTTGTGAATCGAAAGTAAATTTATGACCTTGGTCACACATTTGAATCACACTTAGAAGAATATGTTTCATATCTTCTACTAGTGGAACATTTTTTTTCCTTTGTATTCTCGTTCCCAATTTTGACTGTGCCTTTTCCAATGATTTTAGTTGAATCATCATTTCCAGAGGATACTGATGCATATATTTCCTTTCTTAATGTAAGAAACCTGTCTCTATCACCTGCCATGTGTTTTTAACAACCAATGTCAACATACCAACCACGTTTCTTCTTCTTAGCTTGTAGAGTGAGTGTGCATTCTTCATTGCTATATTGATTCTACTTTCTTATCCATGTCCTTTTATGAGGTTCATGTATGTGATTTTTGTTGTTCTGGTGTGGTTCTCTAGAAGGGATTGCCATTCTTCAATCTTTGGCCATGTGTCCAAAGTTGTTACACTTGTATCATTCCACTTCAATGCTCAAAGATTCAAACCTGCTGTAACTTCTTCTCTTTGTTTCACAAGGCCTTCTTGGATAACCCTTTTGTGTATGAATTTCAAAGTTGTTTATATTCATGTTGTTATCTTTGCAATTCATAGATTTATGTCCAAAATTATTACATGAATAACATAAACCAAAAAAGATAGTTTGATACTTAGGAGTTGAAGATATTCTGAAAGGAGGTAATTTTATGAATCCTTCTTCTTCCTGAGACCTATATGTTTCTATTGGTCATTGATTATGAAATATGAATCTTCTCGGTTGTGGAGTTTCCCAGTAATATTATCTATAGACCTCACTATCCCCTTCGATTCTTTCTGGATAGCTTTTTGGATATGTTTCTTGTTCAGTTGTTTTGGAGCTTGATCCCTTTTTTGTCCGATTGTATCCAAGTCTGGACTTGTCATGATTAGGCCTTTTCATGCTGGTAATGTCATTCAAAACTTTTGAACTATTATGCATATTTTTATTTTGAAGATGCTTTCTTAATGTGACAATCTCTACTTCCAAATTTTCAATGATCATGTCTCTTTCTTCTAGCTATTATTTGAGTGCTTCTTCAATTCTTTTATCTTCTTCAATTTGAACCTTCAAATTTGTGATCATTTGTTCTAATTCTTGAGTGTCTTTTTTTTGTCTAGTTCCTCTTGTAGCTTCTTGTTTTTCCTGTTTTATCTTCTGATAAATTCTATGATACTCATCAATTCCTCTCAGTAGTCAACTTCTACCTCTTCAATTTCTTCTTCAGATTATTCATATTCTACTTCGAATTCTTCTTTATCAGATTCTTCTACTGCCATGAATAGAACCCTTTCTGTCTCACTTTCACTGACTTCATCTTCATCTGATGATGATATGTCTTCTTTGGTGCATAATATTTTCTTGAAAACTTTCTTTGTGGCTCTTTTTCCTTTATATCTTTGTCTTATTTTTGAGTCAACTTCATCATTTATCTTTTTCTTATGAGGACATTTGTTAGAAAAATGACCAATACCATCTCAATTAAAACAAATTAAAGGAAGCTTACCTCTATACCTATCATCGGTTCCCTTGTTCAGTCTTCTGACAAAGTTGGCCACTTATTCATCATCTTCTGAGATGTCACTATTGTTGCTATGTTCTTTTTCTTGTTGCTTTGATCTTTTGGATGCTTTGAAGGCTACTTCTTTTACATATGGATTTTCTTGTTTAGTTCTCATTTCATATGATGTGAAGATTACATGTAGTTCGTCCATGCTTATTGAGTTTAGATATGATATTTATTATAGTGTTGATATCTTAGAATCAAATCTCATAGGAAGAGATATTAGTACCTTTTGAACAATTATCGATTCTTTGATTTCTTCTCCCAATCCTATGATTGCATTTACTATTTCATCGACTCGTAATAATTAATCTGCAATATTCTCATCTTCCTTGATCTTTAGTTGTTCGAACTGACCTCTGTAAGTTTGAAGCTTTTATTCTTTGTCTTTTGAATCTCCTTCATAAATATTTTGAAGTTTGTCCCAAATATCTTTAGCGGATTTACAATGTGCAACTTTGGTTAATATTGTTTCACCAAGACCATTCATAAGTGCATTTGTGGCTTTGGAATTATTCTAACCGAGTTTCATTTCTTTTTCATGTGTTGGTGGAACTACTAGTACTATGTATCCATCTACAATTGATTGTCAAATTTCAAATCCCTGTTCCTGTATATATGTCTTCATCCTTATTCTCCAAAAATCATACTTCTATCCATCAAACTATGGTATTCCATTTTTATACAAGTTGTTTCTCTCCATGATCTACCTTTCAGTGGTTAAACTGATTTATGAAGGAACCTTCTCTGATTCCAATTGTTGGATTACTGAGAGTGGGGGTGAATCAATAATAGAGAAATCTAATCCTTTTTAACCATATAATCGAAGTTAAATATCAATGTAGCATTATCATCCAATAACTGCAGAGTAAATAAGAAATGAACAAATGAACAATGATACACATACACAATACACCAGTGTTTTACGTGGAAACCCAAAGTGGGAGAAAACCAAAAAATGTTTTTTCTTATATGTATTGAAGAATTACATTCATTGGAAGCACCAACTTCATTTGTTTTCCAGCTGCAACTAGAAGGAGGCTCCAACCCCCTAGTTTCTCAGGCTACAACCTGAGGGAAGCTCTAACTCCTCAATTCTATGGCTACAACCAGAAAGAGGCTACAACCCCCTAAGTTCTTCGGCTAAAAATGAAAGGTGCCTACAACCACCTATCCTTGCCCCGTCCAACCGCCCTGACGTATAAGTAGAATGATGGAACCACTGTCAAATTACCACTATGAACTATACCACTGTACAATTGTACCAACCTGTACCACTAACCTGCAGCCAACCTGTACCAACAACTTGAACCATGCATCAACCATGCATCTACCTGCACCTCAACCTATAATCAACTTGTACCATAAACAAGTGCATCAAACATGCACCAACCTGTACCAAACAACCTGTAATAAACCTGTACCATAAACAAGTGCATCAACCAATATGAAAAAACCTGTACCATAAAAAAGTGCATCAACCATGCACCAACCTATACCTCAACCTGCAAACCTTCCTTAACTTTAATAACAAAAGACTAACATTTTCTCACATGACTAGTTTTGGATTAGTCAACAACCCTAACTTGAAATAATCATAACTATGTACCTGTAATGAATAAAGAAATGAAAATAGTACACAATGTTCTTCAATGTGTTTAATGCGATTTCTCTAAGTTTCACTACTTGGAACCTCTCATAAAAGGAGTTATAGAAAAAATGGCATAACTTGTTGAATTCTTGATTATTCTAGAAAGCGACCTTCTAGAGCATGCCCCACACAAAATATTTGTTGTATGGATCAAATTTTTTTACAAAGCATACTATAGACTGTACTCTAACTGACACATTTGGTATTATAGAATTTTGATCTGTTATGAAGAAGTTATGACATTTTTACCCAAAACCCTTGTTTTAGACTAGTTTCAGGACTAGCCACAAACCCTATTTTCCACGGCATGTAACTCCAAAAATACAACGACCCACACACTGAAATGTTTACCACAGATACTTGGATATGTTTCCTCAATGGTCTATCATTTTCGCGGTCTGAATCATTCTAAAAACAAAGTTATGTCGAAAATGGTGAGATGACCAGTAAATAACATACCTTAGAGAGCATCATCAAAAGAATTTATCCTCCCTTGAATTTCATCCTTCTTTAGTTCAGCATCCCTATGAAATTAGGCTTAGATATCCTTTGGTTACCTCAGTCACCTATAGATATTCAATATGCTCAAGTTTGTTCTAAAATGAGAGAGTCTTGTCTCTCATTTATACTTTCATGTAACTTCCTCAAGGGGTTACCTTTTAACCATCTTAACCCACTTTCCTTATTTTAGGGTTAACACACTTCTATTTTCTCCATTAAATTTATTATTGAAATAATTTATTTTGTATTCAATTTGAATTATAGTACACTCATCACTTCACTTTATTATTTGCCTTCTAAAATCTCGTAAACCACTTTGACTACTTTGACCTTTTGGGTCTTCTAGATGACATATGAGGGTCCTCCAACTTCGTAAGGCCATAACTCTCAAATCGTGAGGAGTTATGTGACGTTTCACATACCAACAGAAATGGAATGACATGTACTATCCATATATAATAGTATTACCTTCAAATATATTAAAACTCATACCATTATACATGAAACAACCTTGGGTCCATTACCCAAACCTTTGTTCTACCGAAATTCGCTACCAAAATTTATTCAAGGGTTGACATCAATGAGAACCAATCTTAATCAACAGATGCAGGAATGATTGTACCAGAATATGAAAAATATTGGGATCTATGTATGGAGGATGAAAACAAAGGGGGTGATTTAGGGGATGAGATAAAATCATAAAACTCATATGAGGAAGGTAGTCCACATTGCAAGGCATCATCTAATGAGTCAATTGATCCCTTGTGTGACATCCCACACCATGTTGATGAAATAACATTGCGTGATTTGGAGAGCTGACTATTGGTCACAGAGAAAAAAATTGTGCAGATGTTGACAAGGGAAGATGGTGCTCATAAATTTATCAAAGACCTTATGTGGAAAACCCAGATGGAAGAGAGGAAAAAGGGAATTGCATATGGAGTCACTAGTACCCAATTGTACATCATTGAAGAGGCACTATAGTAGATGAAATTTGATTATTTGCAGTTGTTCATGGACAATGACTTTTCTCTTAAGTTCACCGAGGAAAAAGAAAGGGATATTGAGGATCTTTGTTAAAAGATTAGTTTGGCACACTCTTCATAATTTATAGCAATAGATATTACATCATCTTTGGAAGAAGTGAGACATGAGGGTGTGAGTGGAACTCATGACATAAGGGAGGATCCTCTTGTGACAACTCCACACGAGGATCATTTAGATTTGTAGGAATTTGATGAGAGGTTTGACACGAAGGGTTTTGATTGTGCACATGTTTTGCTACAGAGGAGGTATTTGATAGAATTCCTTGTGAACCATCCACCAAGGAAGTATATGCACTAATTGAATGGGGGATTGAGTATAGGAAATATGTGGATACATCACACTGGGATATAGGTTCAGTTGATATTAGTGGAGTGATTGAGACAGTGGAAAAAATATGATACATGGTTGTACATGATGATACGGGGTTGTGCAGTGGTATACAACAATATACAACTGTGTACGGTAGTGTACACTGGGTTTTTGGAATGATTCCCCCAGATATGGATGCCAGACATATCATTGAGTTTGGTTCACCTAGGATCGATAAATGAATGGATGAGCTTCATCAAGAGGTATATTCCTCGAATATTGATCTTCGAATGGGATATCAAAAGAGCAGGTAAAGAGAGAAGGATACTTGTATGATTTCTCTCAGATGTTACCTTGAGTTCTTGGTCATACCATTTGGATTGACCAATGCACCTGAAAATTTCTAGTATTGCAGGCAGTGGAAGTGACATATAATGTTATTTTATGATGCCAATGATATTTTTAGCAGGGCATGGAGGGTTCACCCGAGTTAGTTGGGTTAGGCAGGAAGGATTATAGCCATGTTAGAGTTCTTTTATTTAGGTTATGTGGTTAGAGAATAGGAGGAGATACAAATTGTATTGGATTAGTTCAAAAATATTTTAGCTAACATGGTGATAGATGGAATTATCCACTATGGGGGTCACACACATGTAGTCCTTGAGTCCACACTTAGGGAGAATATTATGAAGGATATGTGTGATTCACCTTTGGCAGGGAATTTTGGGTACTCGTATGAGTATGAGACATCGTAGATGACATGCCTACCTTCTAGGGAGGATTTTAAACTCCACAGATTACATGAGTACATTAATGTTGATCAGGATAGAAAATTTCCTGGTGCAGTTTGGCAGGAGTTGAACAAAATTGAAAGCACATCGTTGATTCCTAGAAATTGGTTTCCACTAGAGGTTGGCATACCAGGAACTCGACTTATTTTGACTTTGATGGTTACCAGTATGGCACTACAATATCTAGATGGTATTGGGAGTGGTGAACTTCCAATTTGGTGGTGGGATCTAGTAATTCTTCTGAGTGATAGATTGATTCAAATGATGATGATTCGACAGGATTGTGAAAATGATTGGTTTGCATCATTTTGGGGATGTTGTGAGAGGATGTTTTGAGCCTTGTTATATATTTAAAGGTATATTTTCCCTCATGATACCCATGATTGAATCTATATGTGGACTGGAAGGCTTCGACGTCACTGATATGCCTTGCCAAGAAATGATCCAAGATAGCGATTTCATTACTTTCAGGGATTTCAGCTTGGTGGTCTAGGAGTGGAGAGCACTGTATGAGCATGATGGTTCCTAGTGGAGGTTATCTCGGGACCCTAGGACTACAATGTTTAACAAATCGACGATTGATATAGATGAGGTGACCAAATTTTGATTTCTAGAGTTTACTCTTGGGATGCTTAGGATTGGTAGCTTCGGGGATAGGTATTTTGAGGAGACGACTGAGTTAATGCAATTTATGATCACTTGAATTATCAAGGGAAGTCAGGCGGGTTATTTTATTAGCACCTTGCAAATAAATGTTATGAGAAAATAGTGTTTCACATCATCCAAGCGGCCTTGAGAGAGGTTTGCATGGAGGGATTTTACAAAAGATGTGTTGGGAGATATGGGGGAGTGTACAACTCTTCGACATAACAGGTTGGGGTGTAATCATTCCACAATATGGATGCAATATTTGGCCATTTATGGGAGATAGTGGTAGAGCATGTGGACATAGAAGAAAAATAGTATGTCTACAGTGATTGACTAGTTCATGCAGATTTTGGTGATATCTTCTAAGCATGGGGAAGAGCAGGTGATAGAATTATCTAGTGGAGATATCTCTAAAGTCCATGAGAAACCTAGAGTCATTACTAGTGATTAAGATATAATTCCTTTTCCAACATTTGATATCAAGTATGGCAGTGGATTTGAAGTCTGTGACTTCACTTAGATGCCTATGAAGGATACTATTCATGGTAGTATATTCATCCCTTATAGGTATTTTAGGTGGGAGTACCAGAGGAGGAGGAGGAAGACTAAGCACAAAGGTCAGAAAGTTATGATCAGAGTGGTGTAACAACAAAATGGTGGTCCCTTTCTGAGATTATCTTGGGACCCTAGGATTTCAGTACTAGATAGTTCAACAGTTGACACGAAGGTGAGAGCCAATTTTTTCTTTCATGATATTAGTTCCCTAGTAGAGCAGCTCCTCAATGGGCTGATCGATTTATTGCATGAACAAGTTTCCTTACTTGTTGGCAGTTTTCAGGAGGCCTCTTATATCAGTACCTTGTCGAGCCACACCTTGAGCGAAGGGTGCCTTACATATTGCAAGGTGGTTTGGCACCCTGATATCATTTTAGTTTCATTCTGGTCTAGTTGATGGAGCATCAGGTCGTGATGGAATTTCTTGAGGACAAGCAATATTTTGAAAGGGAGGATTTTTCATGTCCCCATTTTTGGTTTTCCCTGTTCTACAATGGAAATGACTTCTATGATTTGTCAATGAAGGAAAAGGGAGTCAAAAGGGGTCATTTAATGTCAGTTAGCTAGTAGATGCTATGTTTTTAAAGTGACATTAAGGAAATAATGTAATTTTATATTGATAAGTTACTTAAACATTATTAAAGTGACTTTTAATCTTAAAGTGAAATTAAAAAGGGTAATAAGGGTCATATTTGTAAAAACAAAGAAATTTTTTTAGAAGGAATAGAAGAAGAATAAATAGAGGGGTAACCATTCACCTTGACATTATGATTTGATCTCTCATTTTGTAGTTCTCTTGGAGCCATTTTTTCGTTAGGGTTTAGAAAAACCCTTCCACTATTACATTTTAGTTTTGGTGGTGCAATATCCACCCTAGCTAGACAAGAGGGGGATCCATCTAGGATTTCCATAGCATCTTCACTTTTGGGTTTGTATTCAATTGGAGGTATATCATCTTGCATAGGGGATTTTTGAAGCTATCTAGAGGAGGCCAATCTCATATTTTGCAGGTACCGAGAGGGTTTCAAGAAAGAATGATAGGAGACATCCTCACTGGTTGAACATGAGGGTTCCTTGAGGTCCAGGTTTTCTACCAACCTTGTCCCACGAGGACCTATATAGATTGAATATTTCTGCCAGGAGGGTTTTGGAAAAGTGTGACAGGAGGAATGCTCACTGGTTGAACATGAGGGTCCCATGAGGCCTCTCTTGTTATGGGACCCTCATGTTTCCCAACCTCATCCCATAAGGACCTCTCTAAGGTGATTGCATCGGGCCTTTTTGGGTACGATCCATGAGGGTTATAAGGGGGATCAGAAGTCCATTTACAGAACAGATAGTGTTGGATAATATTGTGTGAGGTTAGGGAGGCCTTGGATCGGTTTGGTATAATCTATTGGATAAGACCTTGGAATCTACATCAGGTTTTTCTTGTATTATGTAGTGTTTTTTATTGTTTTAAAACTACTATAGAAACAACTAGAACTTTGTTATTGCTTGTATCATATTCCATCCATAATAATAATTCCATGAGGTCTTTTCCATATTTTTTAGCATTTGAATGTCTACGATATGTTTGAAGGAGTAACCATATGGTATATAAAGTTGTAAGTTAAATTACAACATTCCACATTTTTCATGTAATGTGTTTGGATAAATACATACCAGCTACACATAAAATAACAACAAACATTAATTCCCTAGCATATATTTGTTGGGGATATTACACATTCCCCAGAGCAATCCACTATGAGAGCTCATGCAAGTTCAGGGCTAGGGAGAATCCCAAGTGTGTCTCCAATAAGGAGGTAGAGGAGAAGGCTTGAGGTAGACATATTACAAGGAGAACTTAGGAAAATCAAGCCACCAACATTCAATGGTAAGCAGAGGAAGCAAGAAGAGGTCGAGAACTGTCTATTGGAAATGAAGAAATATTTCTAGTTGTGTGACTATCCCTCAAGGGTAGAAATAATAATTACAACCTACCACTTCAAAGTAAAGGCATCCATGTGGTGGGATCAACTTAAGTAATAAAAACACATCGATGAGAGGAAGGTCTCACATATGAAGTTCAAAGGATATTTCCAAGAGAAATATTTGTTCGAGCATTACTATGAAAGAAAGAAGAAAGAGTTCTTAGAACTCAAATTGGGAAGCATGAAAATGGATGAATATGAGAAGATGTTCTTTGAGTTGTTGAAGTATGTGGGATTCATAAAGGATGAGAAGGTCAAAATATAAAGGTTTCTAAGTGGGTTACCTTTCTTCTATAGTGACAAGATACACTATGATAATATGAAGAATTCTTGAGACAAAGTCTAATGGAAGAAGAGACACACATGAGAATGTAGCTATGAGAAGTCTACAGAGAGAAGTGCATATATATAGAGAAGATAATTAGAATATCATGAAATCTTGGGAAGAGATACTTCAAAGTCTTAATATGTTGCAAAGAAAATACAATAAAGACTCTAGAACAAATCAAGTAGCTAGTGATAGACAAATGACAACATCTAGATCCCATAGCAAGAGGGATGATCATGGGAATGAAAGGAAGTCAAGTAGTATGAACATGCTCCATCATTCCCTATAACAATCCACTAGGAGAGCACATGAAATTTCATGGCCAGGGAGAATCCCAAGTGTGTCTCCTATCATGAGGCATAGGAGAATACCCGAGGTAGACATATTGCAAGGTGAACTCGAGAAAATCAAGCCACCAACATTCAATGGTGGGCAAAGGAAGTGAGAAGAGCTTGAGGCCTAGTTGTTGGAAATGAAGAAATATTTCCAGCTGCATGACTATCCCTCAAGGGTATAAATAAGAATTGCAACCTACCACTTGCAAGGAAAGGAATCCATGTCTTGGGATCAAATTAAGTAAGACAAACACCTCTATGAGAGGAAGGTCTCATGGGGGAAGTTTAGAGGATATTTCCAAGAGAAATATGTGTTTGAGAATTACTATGAAAGAAAGATGAAAGATTTCTTTGAAATCAAATTGCGAAGCATGAAAATAGATGAATATGAGAAGATGTTCTTTGAGTTGATGAAGTATGCGGTATTCATAAAGTATGAGAAGGTAAAAATATAAAAGTTTCTGAGTGGGTTACCTCCTTCTATGGTGACAAGATATACTATGATAATATCAGGACTTTGGAGGAGGCCATAAGAAGAGAAATACATCGTTATGAGAAGAGTCGAGGGAGGCTAGTATTCCAAAAATACTTGAATGACAAGATGAAAGGAAAGAAGAATCAAACGAAGAAAGGTTTTAAGACACCCTTTTTAAATATAAACTCACAAGAAAATAAACAAGTTCAGATAATTTAAAATGATCCAGGATAAAATATTCATTTGGGAAAAGGCCAAGGAAACAACCTATCCAATATTGAGGATGTGAGGGAAATCACTTATATAGGGAATTCCCTCACTAAGGTGAAAGGATGAGGATTGTCCAAAACATTTAGGAGGATTAAACCATTGGAGACATGGGAGGAAACATGCCAGGGATTTATGTATCATTGGAAAACAAGCAAACAAAATATCAATCCCCCATGATCGAAATAGAAGGTAATATTGATAACCATCCCATGTAATTTTAATTGATTATGGAGCTATCCATTGTTACATAAACTCTAACATTGTTGAAATATTTCACATACAAATAAGTAAGCATGATAAATCTTGGTTATTTTAGTTGGCCACATGGGTTAAGAGGAAAATTAGTGAGTTGGTTAAATATTTCCCAATAGACATGAATGGACTTAGCACAAAGGTAGATGTGAACGTCATACCATTGGGTTCATATGATTGTTTAATTGAATGGATTGGATGGAAAAGAACCATGTTGTCCTAGATTGTTACCAGAAGATAATCACTTATCTTGATAAGGGAGGGCAACAAGGAAAAATTCATGGCATTCCAAGAGCTATATTTATTAGATAAATTTCAAACATGCAGTTGAAAAAGAGTTTCAGGAAGGGATGCTATATTTTTTCATCCCATATAGAAGAGGAAGCCATAGATGAAGTGGTAAGTTTTGAAGACCATCTGGTATTGAAATATTTTGGATATTGTTTTGGGAAAACCCTAGGACTTCCACCAAAGAGGGTCATTGATTTATTTATTGATTTGGTGCTAGGACTTACCCTAGTGTCCAAGACACCTTACAGAATGCACATAGTAGAATTCAGAGAGTTGAAAATGCATCTTGAAGAGATAAGAAAGAAGGGGTATATAGACCCAAGTGTGTCACATTGGAGTGGCCCAAATATTTTTGTGAAAAAGAAATATGGAAACTTAATATTGTGTATTGATTTAGATAGTTGAATAAGGTCACCATAAAGAAAATAAATCCCTTTCCAAGGATTGATTATTTATTTAATAAACTAAAAGGCAAAAAACTATTTGTCTATATTAACGCGAGATAATGTTATCATCAAGTAAGGATAAAATAAGAAGATATAAAAAAGACAATGTTTAGAACAAGATATGGGAATTATGAATTTATGGTAGTGACTTTTGGGATATCAAATGCCACAACTATTTCATGTGCCTCGTGAATGGAGTGTTTAGGGAATACCTAGATGAGTTTTTTATCATTTTTGTAGATGATATTATCATATACTCAAATACAAAGGAAGAGCATGGAAAACATTTAAGAATGATGTTCCAAGTTTTGAGAGAGCATAATTTGTATGCCAAGCTAAGTAAGTTAGTATTTTATCAAAGGAATATTCATTACTTGGGACATATTATTTCACCATATGGGATAGAAGTTTATCCCAAGAATATAGAGGCCATTATATGATGGTTGGTGCCAAGAAATGTGGCAAAGGTCAGATAATTCATAGGTAATGGAAGTCATTATCGAATATTCATAAAATATTTAGGATTGCAAGCCCAATCCCTTCGCAAATGAAGAGAGTGAAATTTGAATGGAATCCAAAATGTGAAGCAAGTTTTCAACAATTGAAACACATTTTTACAAGTGCACCAATCTTAAATATTGCATATCTAGATGAATATTCTTTAGTGTGCATGGGAGCATGGAAGGAAGGGATCAGTGGGGTCCTCACTCAAAAATATCATGTGTTATTCTATGAATAATGAAAATCAAAAGAGAATGAGAGGAATTACACTACCCATGACTTGGAATTAGAAACAATTATGCATACCTTAAAACTATGGAGATGTCACCTCATGGGGAGGAAATTTGAGCTAAGGATTAACAACCGTGGTCTGAAATATTTGTTTGGCCAACCGACATTAAATGGAAGAAAAATGTATGGCTTGAATTCCTGAGTGAGTATGACTTTGAAATTAAGCATATCAAAAGAAAGGAAAATTAGGTGGTTGATGCACTCAACAGGAGAGATCATGAAATCATATTTCATCCATCAACATGTACATCACAAATTTAAAAGATAAAATTTTAGAGGATGCAACATATCAACAATATATAAGAATAAAATAAACATTAGAAAAAGGAAATTTATAATAGAAAATCAAAATTATGAGATGAAATAGGATGAAATCCTTATGTACAAGGGGTAAATACATGTGCCAAATTTTGGTGAGATGAAAAATGTTGTGTTGAGGGAAATGCACAATGTTCCATATGTTGGGCACCTAGGGTATCAAAGATCAATTGCACTTACAAGAAGACAACACTTTTGGCGAGGAATGAAGAAAGTAGGATCTGAGTATATAGACAGATGTCCAGAGTGCTGGAAGGTGAAAACAGAACACAAACATCCAACTGGGTTGTTGCAACCATTTCCCATCCCTAAGTGGAAATGGGAAGTGGTTACAATTGATTTCATTACAAATTTTCCTAGAACAATGAAGAAGCATGATTCCATCATGGTAGTGGTGGGAAAATTGACTAAGGATGCACATTTAATTCCATTAAATACTACACACAAGGAATCAAATATTACAGAGATCATAGAGTGCCAAGCTACATGGAGTTCCAAAGGAAATTGTTTCATATAGAGATCCAAAATTCACATCCAATTTTTGGAAAGGTTTGTTGAAAGGCTTTGGGACAAATTTAAATATTAGTACAATGTATCACCAAGAGCCAGATGGAAAAACATAGAGGAGCAACATAATCATTGAAGACATGCTCAGAATGTATGTGATGGACGAACCATCAAAGTTGGAATATTATATCCAATTAGTATATTTTTCTTATAATAAAGGGTATCAAGCGTCATTAAAAATGAGCCCACTTGAAGCATTGTGTGGAAGGTAGTGTAACACACCAGTGAGTTGGGATAATCCAATAGATAGAGCTTCCATTGAGCCAAATTTTTTGAAGGAAATGGAAGAGAATATGTTGAAGATCATACAATAATTAAAGGCTACCCAGGACAAGAAGAAAATATATGTAGACAAGAACATAGTTTTTAGATATTTTAAAGTGGTCAAACATGGCTTTCTAAAAGTAAAATTGAAAAGAAGTTCGCTAAGATTGGGTTGTTTCCCAAAGTTGGAAGCAAGATATTGTGGTCCTTTTTAAATCTTAGAGAAGATAGTGATAGTTGCATACATGCTAGAATTTCCTGAATCTATGAGAGTGCATAATGTATTTCATGTGTCATTATTAAAGAAATCTGTGTCTGACCCTAACAACATAATTTATTGGATTGTGATCCATGTGGAAAATGAAGGATATTTCCAATTGGAACTAGTATGCATCCTGGAACGGAGAGGCAAAGTCCTTAGGGAAAAATAAATCATCCCGGTAAGTGTCCAATGGACCTGATACAGTCCTGAATACGCAACATCGTAGAACAAATAAATTACGCTGGAACAATACCCAGAATGTTTTGTCAATTTTGAAGAAAATAGAAACTAAAAAAAAATGTAAGAGTCCATTTTTGGGAAGCTAGAATTATGAAACCGTATCTCAAAAAAATTGGATACATGTGCTGAAAACCATGATAAAGGAATGGTGTAGCCTGATGGACTAAGAGTAGTGAAGGGGGCACATTCCTTGGGTCAACAGATTGAGAGAAGCAAGATATTATGGTTGGAATTTTTGTTGGAGTTATAAAATTGTAGAATTTACATTTCCTAAGTATCATGATGTAAATTGTATATGGTTTTTGACATGGTATAGTGCACTAAGGATAGTGCACAATTGTAGGGGAGGGGGAATGTAACATCCTCACTATAATCCCTAGTTCAATTAATGCATAATATAGACATGAATGTGGTTATGGAAAAATGATGTAATATGCGTATTGTATTTTCTATTTTAAATAAATAAAATGTGATTCCAGCTACTAGAGGATATGGAAAAAGATGGGGGATGATATTTCCACAAGAGAGAGGAGTGTTTAAGAGAGGCCCATTCGGGAAATTATTTATGGGTATTATTCCAAAACCCATATTTCTGAATTTTATTATCATTTGGGACAACATGTTTTCTGGTTGAGTGTATGAGAGCCTAATCATTGAATACCGATAAGAGGATAGGTATAGAAAGTCACACCCCATAGTTATTGGGGAGAATGGGGATGTAGTAAAATCAACATTGGGAAGAGTGAGTGGTAAATTGTTTTGGGAAAATAGAGGAAATTTGGATGGGAAGAACAAACAACAAAAATAATATTATCAACAAATTATTGGTTTATATTTCAATTTCCAACCTATCTGCGAGAATAAAACTAGCATTCACAATAGAAATACAATAATGGATTATACATTTTAATTTACAAGAAAACAATAACATATATAATGTTATTTCCCAATACCAACAAACAACAAACCAATAGAAATAAATATGCATCATTCAAAATAGTAAAACACCAATGAAATGCATCATCATAACAACTCAGTTAAATGAGAAAAAGTATAACTTATCTATTATTAAAATTGAGTTCCAAGAAACTAAATAAGGTAAAGCGATTTTTTACTTTACCATAGGCTCTATTTCACATAACCTTTCTACAAAAATTCACCCCCTAAGCTAGGCTATGATACCACTAGGGAGAATAAGGATATTTACAAGGTAGCCACTCCATATTAGGTAAGGATATTATCAACCAAGTGTCTCAGTGTGTATATTATAGAAAAAATATCTCTCTCATACCCTCGATGTTATGATGAAAATATCTCTATGGCTAGGGTGAACCACAATAGATGGAAATGACTGCAGAAATCAACTCTATTCTAACAATATGTTATATAAACCATTGTGAAAGGGAGATAAGAAAATGGTCTATCTTATCTGGATGTTCGATGATGTCCACCATTGAGAACTTCAATCCAAAGATATATACCTACAACAAGTTCTCAACAAACAAGCAAAAACAAGCATATGGTGGAAATATTAAAGGTCATTTGTTTAGATAGCACAATCCATCAATATACATAGCAAATATGCCCATGTATAATAATTCATATATTTTCAAGACATCAATTGGATGGGAAGAGAGTATTTCTATTAATAAATGATCAACAAAAGTGAAAATATTATAGACTTCTGTGTTGTCACGGTTTGGAACCGAGAAGCTAAGTTCCTTCCAGCCGGGCCTCCACCAAAGGCAAGCTCATGTAAGAGAGATAATGAGATTCTCCATCAATAAGGGAAGATATTGGGGGTTGAACTCTATGTTCAGACTTAAAGGAAAAAAGGATGCAGACTCAATATGAAGTGAATAATTTCTCCAGAGTAACTTTGCTCTCAAAGTTGAATTCTTTCCCCTTTTCCATAGCTTAGAATTGGCTTCTTTATAGCCTTCAAAATGAAACTGAAGGGACAAGTTGAAATGTTTCTAGTATATGGAAGGCCAAGGATCAAAGATATCCTGTCGTGAAATGGAAACCTGACATTTAATTTTGATTTTCTGGCACAAATCTCGATGTACGCGGGTTGTAGTGGAGCAACCTACATATATGCTTGTTGTATAGGGTGCAAGATGTGTACAAGTGGAAAAATGTATATTTTTGTCTCTGGACTTTAGTAATAGGGAAGATAAGTCTACATAAAGAAATGGAATAAGGCCCTCTCTACAATATTGGATAGGGTGAGGCAAATCTTGCTCTAACATATGCCCCCTAATGTGTGAGGTCTAAGGAGTATATGCGATGGATGAAATACATTATGAATAACCCAGAAGTGGAGTGGTAGGGAGCCAGCTGGAAAAACTCAATTGCTCATCACATTCTACACTGAATTTGCATACATGGCTAACAAAAATACACTACATATCCATGTGAAAATATACCAAACAAGTGTCTGTGGCCATGAATAGGAAAATACAAATGAAGTTGCATGCCAATAGATGTCATAGCCATGAACAAGGCCCAATAGAAGCAGTCTCAAAACCAATATGAATATGTCTGTAGACCATGGAGTAAAATCTGATCTCTCATGATCACTGAAGTCATAAAGTTATTGGTCCAATGAAAAGGAAGAAATAGCTTAGGGAAACTGCGGCCACATAGTGATGTCTTCAAGTCTTCTACAGAATCCACCAAAGGTGCGATTCTACATCATTTGAATAAAGGAGTTGAGGTCGAACACAATGAGACATCATTTGATTACCGATCATTGATGTATACCGTTAACAAATGTGAGACAACCTACCTATAATTAAAGTAGGTATCAAGGCACTGAGTACATTCTTACAAGTGTGAATAGAGGAGTTGGTGTCGAACACCTAAACAATCCATTGATCAAGATACATTGATGTATTTCCAACTGTCGATGGTGAGAGAGCCTACCACTAATGACTACAAGTATCAAGGTACTCATAAGACTCTAGGTCCCGTTTCCAGAATAAATGGGCTGAAGTTGATGGAAAGAGACTCGTTGAAAGGACAACATTAAGGCATCTCTCATCAGTCAGTATGAGGTACAAAGAAGGATCTTCATGATTTGGTGGAAATCGGACGAAGAACATGTTCACGAACCAATGACTTTGTCGTGTGTGCCAAGTGAAAGTGGTACACAAAAAAGACCCTTTGATTAGAAGCCAATGATGAAAACTGATGAAAAAGGAGAGTAAACCACCAATAAGGATAATGGAATCCAAGACACTACATGAATCCCAATGTGTGAATAGATGTCTTGTCGTCGAACACAAGGGAAACCACCCAGTCAATGACCAATGATGCAATGTCAATTGTTGGGTTCAAGGTTACCTACTAATGATGAAAGTAGGGCCAGGGTGCATGACATGACTACAATATCATGCGATTCTACGACAAAATGAAGGTATGGACGACATGAAAAGTTAAGAGTTCTGAGGAGTGGCCAACATAGGTTGATAGACTTCCTTTGAACAAGAGCAGGAGACATATGGAGGACTCTAGAAACACAAACCTGATGATGAAACCATGAGATGTAGGAGGCATCAATGAAATTCTCTATAGGGACTGGAAGGGTAACCAGTCAGTAGAGAAGAATCTGTAATGAGATCAACTTCCTAAGTCCATGCTAATCCCAAAATTATGATGATGAATGGACTCAAATAATTTTTTTCTCTGTTCAAAGGTGACATGATCGCTGCCAACATAAGATAATACTCCCTTCCCGCTCGTCTTTTCTTTTTTTTTCATAGACAAATGAATGCTATGATATAGAGGAGGAAACAAGTGTCGTAAGTAAGGAAAACTAGTTCTAGCAATGGAACATACCTATGCTCAATGTAGGGAAGTGCATGCGGGAGATGGACACTCATGGGGAAAGTTCCCTCCTAGGTATAGGGTGTCAAATTTCGAAGGATATAAACAAGGCTCAACTTGGTTGAGGATGAAAAAATGTTGAGGCAAATGATTTATAATGCAAAGTGAGAACTGAATATAGGCTCAATACTGCAAGCAAGGGCATGAGATGCAATCACAACTTAATTCCAAAAAATGTCCTTTTTTATATCCTTTAGTCTACGATGTGAAAAAGGGATAAAATTGTGCCAAATACACATCTTTTAAAAACCAATTTTACAAGTGTGAAAGAGACAAGCTCACTCGATAATCTTTTCACTTTTTGATAATGAGTCAGAAAAGAGCCTAACTAGGACTCACGACCTTTCAAATCCAATTTAATGAGTGTGAAAGGGACAAATCACTCGACAATCTTTTCTCTTTTTGAATGAGTCGGAAAAGATCTTAACTTGGACTCATGAAGAGGTTTCTAAGCAGCGTGTCATGGGGGAGGCCAAGGCTCCCATGATGGAATTTTGAGGAATATCAGTATCTTATGAATAGCCGACATAATCTTGGCATAGATGATTTTAGGGGCTAAATTTCGCTCATGGGCTAATTTTCCATGGTTTTTCCAAAAACGAGATTCGTTATTTTAAAAATGATTCGCCCAAATTCTATAGGATAAAATTATTCTACCTTAAAATTCGCGAGAATTTTATAAAAACTATATAAAATCCTTAGAAATTTGAATATTTTTACAAAAATATCGCCAAACATTTATAGATGGCATATGAAGGATTAATAAGATTTGCCAAGGTTTCTATATTTTAAAATAAATTTCCATCCTTAAAATCATCCCTGAAGCTTGGGAAAACCAAAATATCTCCAAGTCGAGGAGGATAAAGTACTAGTGGAGTATATCATCTCTATGACATATCAAATAATGTATCTTACTAGAAAATACATAGGAGGGGGCATCGAGTACCCCAAAAAACCATCCCAATCGAAAGGGATCTCCTCAAGACTTGGAAGGAGAGTACTCGAGGAGAGAAAAACTCTCTCGTGTTCAAAAGGAGTGTTGTCAGGGATGTTGACGACATGGTATAGAAGGTATATGACTAGAACTATAACTATAAGAGTAGGATCGATCAAAAATTGCATCAGAGCGACCACTTCTTCAACCATTGGTTGAATAGGTTGCGAGACGACAAGGTCAAGAGACACATCACCTCCAAAAATAAGGGTGGTGTCAGTTGAATATCGCATTGACATGACCACTGGTTGAACATGATGCAAGACAACAAGGTCAATAGATGCATCATCCCCTAAAGGAAGATGGGTTTCAGCCAAAGACTGCATCGACATGACTGTTATATCAACCATTGGTGGAATAAGATGTGTAATAACAGGGACCAGAGACACTTCACCCTAAAAAATGGGAGTGTGGTCAGGTGATGAATGCATCGGCATGACTGCCATGCCAATAAACAGAGAAATAGGGTGCGAAGAAACCACAGACACCTCAAAATTCGAAGGGCCCTTAGGTGAGCCCCACGCTTCAGGTATCCCAGTAGTAATAGGACAAAAACGGGTAAGGTGACTTCCTTCACATTTCCTGCAAAGGAATTTAGGTTTATGTCTAAGACGTCTAGTCCTTTCCATTGTATGAATTCCCCCAACATGACTAGAAGCAGTTGGTGACATGCTCCCAGCATGACTTGCAGAGGCTAATATAAAATTTCCAACATGACTAGCAGAGGTCGGTGATGAATCCCCAACATGACTAGCAGAGGTTGGTGATGCATGTGTAGTGTGACTAGAAATGACTAGATTTGTGCCCCTAGCATGACTTGCAATGGTTGGTTGCGGGTCATCAACATGACTTGTAGAGGTTTTTGACCAATCTCCAATGTGACTGGTAGAGGTTGGTGATGGAGTTCCAATATAACTAGCAGTGACTGGACTAGTGGCGATAGTGAATTGTGGCATTTGAGACCAAAGTCCAGGGAAAGATTGGTTGTGAGGAATTGCAGGGCAGAAAGGATCCTGGTTTACACCCTGTCCCTGTCTGGCAGGATAGTATCCTCTTCCATACTAATTCATAAAGGGTTGTAAGGGCATCGACACTGAGGAACCGGCATAGCAGAAGAAGGATGAGTGGACAGAGTGTAATAAGTAGAATGATTGCCTATTTGGGCACTTACTTCTGGCATAGTGGATTCGTAGGAAGGAATATTACAACCTCATACCGTAAGATGTGTTTGAAGGATATGAATCCCACCAAATGGAGAGGGAGAATAAGAAGGCATCATGCCCCCAAACCCAAAACTTGTATTCGCATAAGGAGATGAGACAGAGGATGGAAAGTGCGAAGACATATCTGACATACCATGAGAAAAATAATTAGAGACCCAAGGCATTGACTGAGTACCATAACTCTGCATACCATTATAAAATACATAAGGACTCATCCCTATGACAGGAGTAGGCATCATGGGGTAGGAAGCGATGAATGAAGGATTCAAAGGAACTCCACTATCCATGATAAAGAGAACTTAGTATAAACTCTTAATGCCAACTAGTAATCAAAGAGAACACCAAAAGTCAAAAATCCAAAATGCATGTAAATGGGTTAAATTAGTTGAGTGTCCTCCCTCCCTAAAGAAGGTATGTCTTTCCCAAGAGGGGCCTAAGACTCCCTGCTAAAAATCAGAGGTAACATAATCAGTTATAAGGGCCCTCGTGGGCTTAACCACCAGTCGGTCAGATCCCCCTGGAGAGGTGATCCTCCACAAAGGTTGTGTTTTGTCCAGTCTTTATCTGACCCAGGGTACCTATAGAATAACCCTTGCAAGTAACCTATAAGACACTGAAGTCAAGAAACTAATAAACCAATGTATAATCAATGCACAAGTGAGCAGTCGTAAGTCAAGTCCATCATATGGGCAGGGTAGAAAATCCCGAAACCTTGAAATCACCGCCTCTCACGGAGGTAAGGGCACTAACAAGATCCCCATATATGAATAAATCAACAAAAATATCTCTGATGCTAGGAAAGTATCAACGAGATATACCTTCAACCAAATTTGCACGACCTCGTGATTAACTCCGGTTTGAGCAGAGCCTCATGATCGTACCAATTATACAATGGATTTCTCCACTCCCTGACTCAGACAAATATGTTGATTTAATTTCCTTGGAGAAGTTTATTCACAAAAAATCGTATTCCAAGGCACTAAATCCTAGGCTAGTTTGTGCACCCTAAAACAATAAAATCATTACTATTAAATTTTAAATTGTAGAGTTTATTTTAATGGTCGCGATTACTCAAAAAGTTATGGTAGTGAAACTCATGGTGTTACAACTCTTCAATATAAGTAAATATGAAACTAATGCAAAGTCCTAACTTTAACTTTTAATGTATGATATGCTTCTAAAAGCGATGCAATTTTCAAATTCAACTCTGCAATTCATAAATGAAAATTCAATCTTTCATTATATGCACTAAGCTAATGATAAAAACTCAAAAGACAACTATGACAAGTAATGAAAAATGCCTATTTTTTTGTATTTTCAATATATCAAAACTGAAAATGCATGGATTGAAAATTAACTTTATATATAGCCCTACTATGTATAAAAAAGCGATAACTCAAGAAGGATACCAAGCAACAAAACACCTAGTCCAACATACAAGGACAATAAAAATGAAAATATGAAGAGAAAGACTTCGCCCAAAAATTCAAGAAAAAGAGGGTTTCCTGTCATCCCACAAGCACTCAACAAGCACTACAGAGACCCAAGAAGGATCAACAAGCATCAAATCCTACCTAGAAAACACCAGACCAAGCAAGCATGCAAGGAAAAAGGGTGTGCGCGACTATTCAGGAAAACAAAGCATATATACACATATTGTAGTGAGACAACCTGCGTGTATACATGATTGTCAAGGAAAAAGACACGTATATGCTTTGAAACAAGGCTAGGAAAGGGAGAAAAGATGGAAACTTAGACCCAGAGTGAACAAGATCTGTCAAGCAATGATACGACAAGAACCATAATAGAAACGAGACAAATCTAAGGAGAAAAGTACTTCAAACCCTAAGAAAGAAGATTCTTCCCCAGTATGGTCGCCAATTCTGTTATGAGGAAAATATCTCTATGACTAGGGTGAACTACAATAGATGAAAATGACTCTAGAAATCAACTCTATTCCAACAATATGCTATATAAACCAATGTGCAAGGGAGATAAGAAAGAGACATACCTCGTCTGTATGTTCGATGATGTCCATTGTTGAGTGCTTTGAACCAAAGCTATATACCTGCAATAAGTTCTCAACAAACAAGAAAAAACAAGAATATGGTGGCAATATATAATTTCATCACATTAGATAACACAATCCATAAATATACATAACAAATACACACATGGATAATAATTCATATATTTTCAAGACATCAATTGGACGTGAAGAGAGTATTTCTATTAATAAATGATCAACACAAGTGAAAATATTACAGACTTCCATGTCGGAATGGTTTGGAACCAAGAAACTAAGTTCCTTCCATCTAGGCCTCCACCAAAGGTAAGCTCATATAAGGGAGATAATGAAGTTCTCCATAAATAAGGTAAGATATTGGGGGCTGAACACTATGTTCAAACTTAAAGGACAAAGGGATGCAGACTCAATATGAAGTAAATAATTTCTCCAGAGTAACTTTTCTCTCAAAGTTGAATTCTTTCTCCTTTTCCACAACTCAGAATTGGCTTCATTATAGTCTTCAAAATGCAATTGAAAGGCTGAGTCAAAAAATTTCTAGTATATGGAAGGCCAAGGATCATAGATCTCTCGTTGTGACATGGAAACCAAACATTTACTTTTGATTTTCTAGCACAAATCTCGATGTACGTGGGCTGTAGTGGAGCAGCCTGCGTATACGCTTGTTGTATAGGGTGAAATATGCGTACAAGTGGACAAATTTATATTTTTGTCTCTGGACTTTAGTAACAAGGAAGATAATTCTGCATAAGGAAACGGAATAAGGCCCTCACTGGAATATTGCATAGGGTGAGGCAAATCTTCCTCTAACACTCGATGATGGCCCCACAGAACACAAGGTGGTATTTCTTCTCTACTCTTAAATCCCTCAGAAGTATCCTCCCTCTAGTGTTATTCAATGTGTGCATAGATGGGTCCAAGCTAATGTCCATTAGCCTCCAACACAATTCTCTTATTTCTTGACTCTTATCTAGATTTTAATGGCTTCCTCTAATGGATATTTCATCACACAACATAGTAGCCTATGTGGCTTCCAAACTAAAACTTTCTCTTACTATATTTTCCTTCTTCTCCTTGAATTCTCTTCCTCTTACCCATTCACATTATCCTTTACAATAATTCTCTTCCTCTAATCACTTTCTTTGTTCTAGGTATCACTTGCCTAATTTCTTCTCTTTTCAATACTCTACATGGTCTCTCCTTCATTATTTATGCATGAGTTCCATAATCCACGTAGAAAATGGCCCATGTATTAGGAAAACTTCCTTCAAATCAAAATGACTACATCTCATAAATTTGACTTGACATAAATCACACATGTCTCCTTAGAATGAACAAGGATTCAAGCATTCACCTCCCAAATAATGCTTTCCCATGAATAGAATTATCAGTCTATGAGAAAATTGTACCTCTCTTGGAATGGTCTCTATTGTAGGGGCTAGTCAAATATGTCGAGTAGACCTAATGATCGAATAAGAGCTATTCAAACAACCATCAAAGTTGGAATTATAATTCGGTCGAGGTATCTATTAAATAACCAACCCAGGCAATTATGTAGTCACAATTGACTGGTAACTAGATATAGAAATATAAATAGACAAGCTCTACGAGAGAAAATGTAACCTATTGTGTTGTATTGATATATCATATAATAAAGTGTTTTTCTTTGGGACTCCACTACTTGTGTATGTCTTCATCTATGTCTACATGTATGTATTCTATGTTTTCCTATGTAAGGAACTAGTGGTAACTCTCTCTTACTTTACCCTAGATTACACATTGGTTTTGTTGTCGGTAGTTATAGACTTGGGCATGCATAAGTTTACAAAAAATCTAATTCTACAAAACATACATGAATGGTGGGAGCACAAAATTGAGAATTACATCAAGAATTATGCATGATGAAACAACCTTTCAATAGCATAAGCATGATCATGATTCTTCTCGAAGACTCACGAAATATTTCTAGAAGCCATCCCATAATCCTTGTTTGACTATATCAACAAATTGAATAATGTGTAATTTAACAACCGACAAAACATTAAGCCTCAATATTACAAATGGAGGATGAACAAATTTGCATGACAAGTTTGAGAGAATTGTTGAATATTTTATATCAGAGCAAGCCAAGGAAGATCAAACATATATCGATAAAATAAAAGAAAATTTTTACACCGACTTGCGCGAAGGATTAGTGTGTATTGTTCTGACACTGCTTCACAAATTCCTCCTTGACAAGGGAGTTCGAGACATTTTCGAATACCGACCATGACTTGGTATACCGCTACCAAATAACAACTTTAAATAAAGAGACAAAGAGTGGGAAGGATTTCTCAATGCAAGGTGCAAAGAAAAAAGACAATCCAGGGAATACTTCTTGAGAAAATGAACACGCCAACACCACCTACTTCGATTAAGTTGGGTCAGAAATGGGGGTTCAAACGAATTTATGATATTCCACAAGAAAATTATACCAAGAATTGTTATTACTAAA
The DNA here is from genome assembly GCA_000966675.3 of Picea glauca. Lineage (NCBI taxonomy): Eukaryota > Viridiplantae > Streptophyta > Pinopsida > Pinales > Pinaceae > Picea > Picea glauca. The sequence goes on along the minus strand of JZKD02S0152113.1, from coordinate 223,696 downwards.
GTATAAATGTCGTCGAGAGGAAAAAAAACACATAAGAAAGCCACGAACATCCAAAAATTGGAAGGGGATAAAAGAAAAAATAAAAGAGAAGAGATTCGCAACCTATGGTATAGTCAGAAGTTGAATAGAAAAATGATCAGGGAGGGTCATCGTGATAGAGCACGTGAGAGTCATAAATAATCGACCAAAACTGGAAATAACAATAGTCGCGGTGACACTGACAGAAGAAGTGATGAAGAGTTGATAGCGGATAGAATGAATTCCTATCAACTGGAATTCCAACCTGAAAGCATGGATTACAAAGAGTCAGACCCAACAATATGATCTTCCCCACTCTGGAAAATATCCCACGAATAAAAGATATCCCCCATCAAAGACTTCATATCGATGACCATTCCACAAGATTATGGTATAGAACTGATGAGCATGGAAACCTATGAGATACGCTCATAATTGAGCCAGGAAGAAATGAAACCGACAACATGCTCATCCAAATCAAGGATCTCACCAAATCTACCCCCTTTCCAAATATAGTATCAAGAGAATAAATTAATTTAATAAATGAGAGTTGTGAACCAACATGACCATTGGAACGACGTTTAGTCAAGTACAAAGACCAAATTTATAATACTGAATAATCAGTTTCCCTAGTTAACAAGAAGCAATTATTTCCTGAATACCATCCAGTAGAATAATGACCAATAGAAGAGGAGACACGAGAAAAAATGACTGAAGACATGACAAATCAATCGAAAAGTGTGGTAACCCAAACACCACAAAAAGTGATTACCCCTAAGAAAATAAAATGGGATTTAACCACATCCCCACCTATGAGGGAGATGAGGACCCAAAAGGACATGGGTTTCTGCATGAGAAATTATGGGATGTTGCAGATATCACAGATGAATATTATCAGATGGCACAATTTGGTGTTTCCCTTCAACATCATGCTTTAACATGGTTTCCCTTCAAAAATCAAACTCACTCAAAATAAGAAATAAAAATGGTTTCCTAACATTATTTAAAGTCCAAGATGTCACACACTTGGTTGCTAAAAAACTGAAAGAAATAAAATAAATACCAGGCGAGTTAGTCTGAGAATATGACAAAAGATTCAAAGATCTTTTGAACCAAATATTGACCATGATCGATCATAGTTTGTTAGTCGAATGGTATGTAGATGGCCTTCTACAAAGAATCCATTCACCATTATGGATGTACGAAATAACTACCTGTGAAGATGCATTACAGAAAGAACAGTGCATTGAGTTGGACGACGATGGCCCATCGAACTCCCTGTTGATCGAAAGACTAGAAGAAAAAAAAGAGCATTTACAACAAACCATAAAAAAACTATATATAAGAAGAAATGAATTATGGTGTACTATGTGTTGTGAAAAAGGACATACAAAAGATACTTTTAACCTCACCAATCATCCGCCAGTAACAATAGATGCTCACATAGTACAAGCTCAAACATATTGTAATATATGTGAAGACTTAACTGACCATGCTGTGTAGGATTGTCCACACAATTTAAAGAACACTAAGTGGTGTCATATATGTGAAACTCATAGTCAAAGAACATCATAATGTTATTTAAATGCATGAAATTGGGCCAATGTACAAGTAGTGTATCATACAAAAGATACTGACCAAGATAATGATTACAGATGGAGAAATGATTAATATATGGTCGAGGACGAGGACCAGGTGGCCAAGGTTGATTCATAGGATGTGGTTGGGGTCAGGGATGACCCTACTATTACAATTGTTGGAAGGAAGACCATATTATCCCAGACTATCTGCTAAAAGATTGGATTGACCTGAAATTTTGTAACATATGTGGCGTTGGCAATCATTCACTAGAATATTTCCCAATATTACTCAACAATATTATGACTAGAAAAAATATCAATCTTCTACATGCATGATCAAAAGAAGTACTCAATTCAAAAAACTTAAATATCATCACAATATTTGGTGTTGGTAGAGATATTATCAATACCCCTTCACAAGAGCAACTAAGAGGGAAGGCTAGCCTCTTCCCAAATCCGGACAAAGAAAAAATTATGAGGGAAGCCATTAGATTCTTCAATAATTATAACCAAGACCAACAAAACAAAGGAAAAAAAATGACGATACTATAAAATAATTCCTATAGTTGTTAAAGGAAAAATAGTCAGTCAATTGATTGCTAGATTTTCTCAATATATTAAGAGAATAAAAATAAGGACAAAGAGCTTACACAGATTTCAGGTTGCTCTCTCTTCAACACAAATATTATGACCCACGTATCGATCTAGAAACCAATGAAATACTAATCAAAGAAGTAACTGTCGATTTCAGATCTGAAGTCAATATCTTACCTCGAGAAACATGGATAAGAATGGGTCAACCCGCATTAGCACCAAATTTGAATTAACTCAAGATGGAAGATCAAATATTGATAGAAACCATCAATATACTTAGAAATGTTGAAACTAAAATGATGGATATACCGAATCAATTCTACTTTGAAGTAATCGACATAGTCGAGGGGATGACAACATACACAACACTTTTCGGTTGGCCATGGGGTCGAAAAATGAAAGTGAATATCTCCCTTGAAAGAGATAGAATCAAATTAAAAAGAAGCAAAGGAAAAATAATCATCTCTCTAGACATAAAAGAAGGAAAAACCTAGAACGAATCATGAGATGAGTATCAATAATATCAGTTCCTTTATCAAATAGTCAATGAGAAAAAATAATATGTTGAACTGAACGCACAAGGAGAAATTTTGAGAGAATCTCCTATGTCGGTTGGGAAAAATTCAGACTCAGTGTTGTATAACTTATGAATATAAAACTACGAAGCACATGCAAAATATTGTTGGTCCATTGAGGTTATTCCCAAAAAAATCCAAGGACATGCTTTTCGATCCAAGCAATACCTATAGTCTAGGAAAAGAAACATTGACAAAATCCTACCCTCATTCTGACCGACAATAAGACAAGCAATCCTTCATGATATCATGAATGGAATGGACCTTCGACACACGTCGAAGACATTTCCACATCTATTGGAAATCAAGGAAGAACTTAAAGCCTAGTAGAAACCTTCACAGGCTAGGCTAGAAGATGGTGGGAAACACATTCTCCTAGAATTCAAACATGGATAGCCATATCAACATACTTCATAGAACGCTTCAAAGAAAATAATCTATCCAAAGATGTTGACATTCCCATTTTGAAAATAGGGTATGATCTAGTTGAACATATTCACAATTGTGAGAAGGAATAGCATATAATTGGATACAAAGATGAATGAGTATGCCCCCATATGTTTCCAAGCACGTTAGATGAAATACCAAGTAAATGGTACAAGATCGAACAAGCTTGTCACCATACGTTAAATTGGTCCTGCATCAAAGAAAAAAGTATTGAAGAATTCAAATTCACCCCAGAAGAGGAACATCTAAGAGAAGAAACACATCGGATTAAAAGTTTCCTCGAAAAACTCACTCCATCTGCACAAAAATAAAAAGGGCAGATGGCGGTCGATCTCAGATCAACTTCGAATTGCAACCTTACATCGACAGAAAACAAGGGAATTACAATAGCTCAAAGAATTGAAATGGAGAATATAAGTTTTCCAGACCAAAGCTTCAGATGGAAAAAGGATCACATGTTGCTGCAAAACAATGTAAAATCAGTACTAAATTAGTACTAAAGGAAGATCACAAATAGCCCAACTTTCTAGAAATATTTACCAAAATCAAAGAGGGGGAACAACAACTTGATGAAGAAAAACCACCAGAGTGGATGAAAACCAAAATCAAGACTAAAGAATTCAACATATCAAAGAATAGATGATTTTAGGGGATAAATTTCACAAATGGGCTAATTTTTCATGATTTTTCCCAAAAAATGATTCGCCAATTTCCATCTTTTCTAAAAATGATTTGCCCAAATTCCATAGAATAAAATTATTTTACCTTAAAAATCGCCAAATTTTTATAGAAACTATATAAAAACCTTATAAATTTGAATATTTTACAAAAGTATCACCAAACATTTTACTTTTTGCATATTAAGGACTAGTAATATTAGCCCGGGTTTCTACATTTTAATATATATTTCCATCCTTAAAATTATCGCTTCCAACCACAATACGTGGGGGGACCATTAGGTCAACCGTATTACATGGAAGGTCCATCGGTCCAACCAAAAATACATGGGGGGAACATTGGGTCAACCGCACTACATGGGGGGACCCTCAGGTCAACCACAATACATTGGGGGACCCTCAGGTCATCCACAATACATTCGGGACCATCTAGTTAGCCACAATGCATGGGAGGACCATCTAGTTTTTCCATCTCATCACAACCTGTATATGGTCCTACTGGTGTTCCTATGTCACATGGTTACTACCAATATCCATAGGTTAACTGACATCTTCCATTATTGGATACATTAGATCTACCTGATATGTCATGTTTAACCAATGATCCTATAACGCATGCCCTGTTTTGGCCTCCAAAACCTACCAAACTACCTTCTAATATCCCAAAATTCAATGGGAGACCTAGAGAATACCCTAATAACCACATAATGACCTTCCATTTGTGGTATTCTTTGAACTCTTTGATGGATGATTCCATTGGTTTATGAATTTTCTAGCGAACCCTCACAGGAGTGGAAGGGAAATGATATATTGAACTTCCACGACATTCCTTCAGCAACTTCAACTCTTTAGATATGGATTTTTTGACACATTTCCAACTGTTGATTTGGTATGAAATCGATACAAATATTTTAAATTTGTTTCAACAATCCACCTCCACTCACATATCTAATCATATTCATGAATGGAGGAGGAAATGATGGTTAATTGGTTTACCAGCTTCATTACGAACCAACTCTTGGAATATTGGTTTTCCAAGTCACTTTTTCCACCCATCGCTACAGATGTCACCATGGGAGGTGTCCTCACTAAGGAGCAAGCCATTAGTCATGCACAATATTTGGACTTGGTATATTCTCAGTCTGGCACACTTTACAATCCAATCCCTCATTCCCCTTTCCCATCGAATGATTTGAAAAGACCTACTCTGGAATCCCATGTGGATGGCATGGTGGGTTCCATTACCAACATAAAAACAACTTCCTCTCTTGTTCAAACCTTTGAGGTGAATGCAATCTATTCCATTTCATCCCAACAACCTATAGGTAAGAAGAAAAATAAGGCTAAATCCAAGAAATATTCTAACCAATAGGAGAGTACAAAAATTGTTGATACCCAATCGAAAAGGAAATTTAATCTTCTCTGCATGATTTGTATGGAGGACCACTACATGAAATACCACCATCATCGTGAGGAAGTCACTAAATTTATGAAAGGTACCTTCCTACCCATATTGTTAATTACCCTTTCCCAACTCAACAACAATAAATGGTTGCAAAAAATCCTGCCCCTCCACAAGGAGGCAACGTAGGTCATTCCCACCATGGGGATGCTTCCTCAAGTGCTGCTCAGGTTTTTATGTATAAGGATATGGTTAGTATAACAACTATAGCTAAGACTTATGATACTCCTCCATAAAATCATTCAAATGGAGGTGCTATCGATAATCCATCCACTTACACTCCTCCTCCATCCTCCACCCCTCTTCAGATTAAGAGGCATGTTGCTAACTTAGTGTTGCACCCACACAAGGGAAAAATTAGAAAATTAGTATTTAATCCAAGTTCCTGCACTACTCAAAACTACAACATTGTTGAATATTTGGTTCAATAACCTTGTACTATGTCAATGCTTGAAGTTCTACAAAACTTTCCAAGTTAACATAGAACCCTGTTGTCATCCATTGGAGTTATCGATCCAAAGGTGTCAAATATGATTATTCTTAATCTGGACTATTTTAAACCAAGGCTCTCCCACCAATTGCCATTCCAAATTCACTCTATGGTTCATGGGAAGAACATCCATCGCATTGTTTTGGATGAACGATATTCCACGTGTGTCATGCCTTTGTCCTACTAGAGATCCATTGGTTCTCTTGAACTTAACCAGTCTCCTACCACCCTTAAATCGTTTGATGGATGTGGTTTCCAACCTTACGAACTCTTGCAAACTTTTGTTGTATAATTAAAGAGAAAAATCATTTCTATTGACATTGAAGTGGTTGATGTGCCCATGGATTATTTTTTGTTTCTTGGTCACAGTTGGTTCTATGCGATGACTATCGTCACTTCTTCAGTCTTTCACATTTTGAAATTTCCCTATCAAGGAAAAATTGTGACTGTTGACCAAATTGATTATTGCACATCAGATGTCAATATTTATGCAGAGAATAATATCCCTTTCCTGGGGCTATTCGATCTTGATTATGAAAGTGTCGGGGTATGTATCGTGAAGGATTCCTCACTCATGGGATTTTTCCCCTTACCTCCCCCTGATCCCTAACATGAGGTTGTCATGTTAAATATGATTACGATTACCGTGCACCGATCCTCTGAATCACTTGATCCTCAAGTAGTGCTCAGCCCATCTACCATTGAAACATTGTGTGACATCATGGCACTTAGTCTAGTTGGGTCTCATCTTCCATAATATATGGTACTTAAACTTCCCTTCCTCTACCTATATCAGTTGATCCTCTTTCTTCCTTTCTCTTTGGTGAACCTATCCCTATTAGTAACTAGTAGTCTAAGAGAGTCCAGCAAAAGAGTCGGTAGATGAACCAAAGCTTGGGGGTCATGTCTCCAGCCTTTGGACATCATGATGAAGTTAAAACACTAAATTATTATGATGATGTTGGTGTTATCAGACTAATCGGTAAGTGAAGACACAAACAGATTTCCCTAGCTTCACTACGGAACTAGAACAAAATAAGACAGTACACTACTCTTTTCTTAGATTTCAATTATCAAATGAGAAATGGATCTAGAACATACCTTTTAAATATCTAATATTTGAATTCTCAAATGCAATCCAAGCTCCATCATGAGGCTTATGGAGAAATATTTGCAAAGGAACACAAGCCAACAAAGACAAGGATAACAAAGTCTATTCGATATGAAACTATGTATGTGATCAAGGAATCATACAATATGGACAAATAACATTCATATAGGAAAGAAAAGTGCATCTGTATTAAATAATAGAAAGAGAGATTACAACCAAATCCTTGATTCCATAAGGTCCCTTCCAACTATTCCTTGTTTCCCACACACTTCTACTCCACGGATTCTGAGACTATGGATATGAAAGTCACTCACAATCTATCTTGACAAAGCAAAGCTCAAAGCCAATCTAATCAAGCTAGCAATATCCAAAAACTCAAACTCAATCCAATCTAAGTTTCTCCATGAGAGCTCCTTTCTTTTTATAAGTTGAAGAGGATAGGGTGAGGAGGTTAGGATGATCCCATTAAATAAGAAAAGAGAGTAAGATCCAAACCGATCAGAGGCCACCTCACCATAGAAGCTTCTCCTTCTAGACACATCGAGAAGATGCTTATTTTTCCCACGTATGAAAATCGTCACACCCCTAGAACTGAGAAGAGTGTGACGATATCACAGGCTAGGTTTAGTATAGCATGCGACAATCTGGGATCCCTACACCTCTAGAACTGGACAGGGTGTGACGATAATCCTTATTAGGTTTTTTACAAAGGAAAATATGATTTCATCTCTCAGGCAAAGTTCTTCTCCCTTCTTTCCTCATAAATTCAATCCATCGATCCTTTTGAAGACAACAAATAGGTTTACATCATTAACAGTCATAGGGATGACGAAAATAATGTGTAACAGTTAGGGGAAAAGTACCAACCTCTGAACACCATGTTGGGAAAAAAACCCACCAATAGGTATCTATCAAAGTACCAACATTTGGACATCATGATGGGACAAGGCCCATTTATGGATATTACACTGAGAATAGTTTATTCTCATTTTCAAACTTGTCAAAAATGAAACCAACTATGAGCACAATTCACTTTCTCTATCAAGATCATTAAAAAATGAAACAAACTATAAGCATACTTCTTCTTCCTTCGATCTCATTAAACCAAGGAGAGTCATATTTCGAGTGGTAGTTTAACTTACCCCCTTTTTGAACTCGTAAGACTAACTACGAAAAAGGTATACTCTGGTCAATCATGACCAGAAGAGTTCTCCCTTGTATTTTTTTACATTTTTTTGGGCCTAGGGGACTAAATTTACAAAAAAAATAACATCCATCGACTCATCATTTTTAAGATCTTTTCAAACCCTCTAAACGTGAAAAGACCGGTGAGTTTTCTTTCTTTGGACTCATAAAACATGCATTGAAGAGCCCATACAGGGCCGAACCGATCCTTATTTGGGTTTGTTAAACATATGATGAGGGACTCATCGAAGATGAGCTATATTGAGCATATGTTATCCTCCTCAAGCTCGGTAAAAAACAAAGAGGTACTCACGAATCATGGTGGTGTGGGAATTGGAGGAAGTGGGTGAAGTTTTTGGAAAGCATCATGACAGTTGTTTGTTGTTTCCCTTGAAATTTGCACCTATTTGCATCTCGCCTTACAATTGGTTAATATACTTTTCTATGATTCATACCAATCCCATGAGTCCTCATACTCCTTCAACTCACCCGAAGAGTGCCATGTTGATCGTCGCACTATGTTTTGGTCCATCTCTCAGTTGATTCAATGTTGCCAAGTCATTTTTTGTGCCTCGCAATGTTCAAGGGAAGTTTCACCTCAAACCAACCATTCTACAGTACTACCATCTTTCATCCTCATGTCGGTCCATATTCATTCAATATATTGTCTTACATCACTTTCCGGTGTTAGTTTCATGTCAATGATGGGGGATACAACATGTTCCTCCTTCGACAAGACTATTCCTGTTGACTTCAACACATTATATGGGAATTTGACTTAGAAACCAATTAGTACCTTGGAGCTCGCATGTCTCAATTGTAGGTTTCCTTGCCTTTGAAAGTACGTTTACACCATTGGCCTCTGATTGAATGATTCCACTCATGTTCGACTTCATCTCATTCATTCACACTCATTGTAACCTACTAGGGTACCTTAAGAGTCATGTGACATCCCTCAAAAAAATAAATAATTTTATTTTTGTGTGCTGGAAAATTATTTCCATTTTTGGCAAATTCGAATCTGGAAAATTTTTGCCATTTATGGCAATTCTGATTTTCGAATTTAATAATTGTATTTAATTATTGTGATTGTTGGGTGGAGATATGTTTGGACCCAACTAACTATTTGAATTATGACACTTGTATCACAACAAAATATTTATATTAACTACAGGAGGACAAATGGAACAACCATGTTAAAATCAGCTGACCATGACTCCATGAGTGGGGAACATGTTGGAACTGCCTCTAGGATGATTATGAGAAGTGGAAAATCAAGGATTTGGCCACTGGAAGCCCCTGAAATCATGGATTATGAGAGCTATGAAAATCCCCAAAGGAGGGAAAAGACCTAGGCAAAAAGATTGATAAATAACATATGAGAGGAGGCAGGACACTGCCAAGTATGCTGGGAAAGGATTCCTTAACTCTCTTTCTATTATGAGCACTGTGGATTGAGTGTGAGGCAAGAAGAGTTTTGTTGAAACCAAATTGTCTTGTTGTTATGAGCACTATTGAGTAAGTGTGAGGCAAGAGGATGACTGTTGGAATTGAAGAACATTGCCGAAGAGAAGTTTTCAAGTTCGTCCTCATAGATTCATGGTCAGGCTAGGGGGTGAATCGGGCAAGTAGATATGGCTGCCCTATTCTATGGTTGGGAGGAACGTGGTTGTTCCCCTTGTCTTCCCACAAATTTGTCCAGATAAGTTAAATTTTCTCCTTCTTTGTTCTGAATGATTTTACATCTGATGCAATGTGTTTGATTGGAACTGGAATGATTTCCATTCTCTGTCTGAATGCATTTATATCTGATGTAATGCATGTGTTAAATCGGAACCAAAATAATTTCCCTTCCCTGACGAATGATTCAATCACGGATGTAATGCATAATTCTAATTATGATAGAAATTGGTCTTTTTTATTCGTTATGATAGTTGAAAGGATTATGCATGGTTGAATTCTGGAAGAAATCCCCTCTAAATTAAATTCACAATTAATTTTCTTTCTATATGTGTTTTTTGAGTAAAATCAAGGCTGAAGATTGGCATATTGGGAGTAGAGGTTATGTTTTAAGTTCCATAATCTAATTGTATTAATATTGTCGGGAAGAAAATTACGGAGTTTTTTTGTAAACTCTATTCACGTTTTCTTTCCTTTTATGACCTTTCAGAGTTGATCGGTTCAACTTGTATGGAGTCCTTTTTGTTCTTGCAAGACTCCGAAAACCTAAAGTGGCCCCACATCTGATCGAATTTCAGGATTCGACGATTACCATGGTAAGTTGTTCTTGCATCAAGCATTACCAAATGCCAAAACCTCATATCGGATGGACCACTTACCATTTTTCGTAATTTCACGATTCGGTGTTTGATGTCGTGTAATGTTTGGAAATGGGAGTTAGTAAACCCTGAAACCTGAAATTGTAGGGCCCACACCCTAATCATTTTTTTTCATTTCGGATCTTCTTTTTCTTTTGTGTTTTTGCGCCATGTGTTCTTAAATCCCGAAATCCCGAAGTAGTGGGTCCCACATCTTTTGCTTTAAAATTCGGGGATTGTTGTATGCAATGTTTGGGCACTTAAAACCCTGAAACCCCGAAGCCCGAATTCCCAAAATCTTGAAATGTTAGTTCCTTGAATTTTTGTACGTTGAATGTTTGGACACCGGAACTTGCGAAGTTCCGAACCCCGAAATCTCGAAATGTGGGACCCACTCTCCCTTTTTCATTTTTTTTTCGAAATTTATGGTATGTTGTTGATCAGTATTTGAAAACCCTGAAACCCCAGTCCCCGAAATCCTGAAATGTTAGTCCACGTAATTTCGGGAACTGTTGGTGTTTGAAGTTTTGGCTTTTGAAGTCGCGGGATTTCGAAATCCCGAAAACCCCGAAGTGTTGTTCACTTTTCACGATTTCAGGAGTTGTCGTGTGTTGAGGATGGCTATTGTATTTGCGAAACCCCAAAATCCGAAATCCCAAAATGCAGGCCACACCCTTCCTTCCTTTTTGCATTTCGGAGGTTTGCGTTGTGTTGGTGTTGGGGCACTTGTGATCACGAAGTCCTGAACCCCGAAACCCAGAAGTGCGAGCCCCACATCCTTTTCTTTTCAAAAGTTTGTTTGGGTTGGTTTGGGCACTTGTAATCATGAAGTTTCAAGCCCCGAAATCCCAAGTGCTGGTCCCTTTTTCACCTTTCGGAAGTTGTTGTGTGTTAGTACTTGGCAACTGTAATCACCGGAATCCTTTTGACCGTTGTTCCTCACAAAACTACAAGAGTGTGGTAGGAAGTATTATTATAAGAACAACACTAATTCTGTGGTGAATGGAATTGGTGGAAACCATTGGGATATCTTCATCCGGAATAGAGGTTGGAAATGCAAGTCACTGTGCACAGCGTATGAAAAACACAGAAAAATATTGTGAGAAAGTATTTAAGCCAGAATCGAGATGAAACTATGCCTATGACAGCGAATCGTCCTATATGTATTTAAATAAATTTGTAGCTATATACACACTTATATATGGGGATTATGTATATTTTTTAATGGATTTGTGTTCGAAGCAACTAAACTGGTATAATGACGTCATTACGAACAGAAATAAATCTTGCCTTCTCTTAAGTTCTGAGCTTAAACGAAGTTGAATTATGTCTTAGAATTTATTTATTTTTGTGGTAATTTTGAGGTACATTACATATGGTATCAGAGAAAAAGTTACAACACTGGGCCTAAACAAGGCCACATTAATTGCTTAGTATATATATTCTGATCTATGAGAAAACTAACAAATCTTGTGAATTGTAGACAGAAAGCTTTTCTGTTTTGTGTTGAATAATGACAGCTCAAGAAGGTGCAGAAATCAGGATGGAAGAGAATCTACAACAAGGACCTCCTGGAGATCCGAGGTAGAACAGTGATGGAAGCTCACCCACAGAGGTGTTGGAAACAATGAGAAACCTTATAGTTGAACTACAGGTTTTCAAGGTCGACAATGAAAAATTAAAGAAGGCATAGCAGGAACATCAAGAGATAAATGAAGTCCTACTGCATAGTATAGTAACCAAGAAAAGCCCAAAATATGATAACCCTGAGGAAGAGGTTAGCAAAAGGGCCTCCAAGAACTCTTGTGTGAAAACAGAAAAAGGAGACAGTTCATCTGAAGGGACACCTTCAGCTGAAGACAAAACCATACCAGACAAGAAAAGAAAACAAATAGACCACCTTGAAGGAGAATTTAAAAAGATTAAACCAACTACATTTGATGGAGAGTCCAAGACAGGAGAAGAATCCAAGGCATGGTTTGTGGACATTAAAAAATACTTCCAAATCTACAACTATTCCAATAACATGAAGGTTAGAATGGCCATCTAGAGGGGAAGGCCAACATTTGGTGGCAGGACCTAAAATTGGCCAAGGGCCTAAGGGAGAAACAATTGGAATGGTCCAACTTCGAGAAGTATTTTAAGAAACAATACCTTTCTGAGAGCTATTATGAAAGGAAGATGAAATAATTTTATGAATTACGACTCGGACAAATGACGATGGATGACCTTATAAATAAATTTCTGAAACTACTAAGGTTCGTACCATACATCTGGAAGGATAAAATAAAAATCCAGCGATTCTTAAGTTGTTTACCACAGTCCTCCAGGGATAAAATTGAGTTTGACAACCCCAAATCCTTGAGTGAGTCATTCAGGAAGGCATGAATGTGTTATGACCAGTATAAACAATGGGTAGAGTTTCCCAAGACTTGGAAGGATAAGAGACAAGATGGAACACACCAACGGAAGAAAGGATACCAGCCAACTCCTTATCGAAATGCAGAAAAAAGTTTCCCAAGGAAGGATTTTCACTCCAATCACCCGAATACGCAAGGTAGTGGTAAACCTTTGAAACTTGGAACAAAAAGGTTTGGGGACAACTCCCGCAAGCCATTAAAGTGTTGGGAGTGTGGAGAGCCTCATCTAAGGAGGAATTGTCCATGTTTAATTGCAGCAAACAGAATTGTTGTTCACAATTTGCAGGAAGCCTCAACAGTAGGTGACATGGGTAGAAGTCTGCATCAGATAAATGCATCCATAAATGGTCAACATGCTAACCACCAGACCTCGGTGGTAGAAATCAAAGGTAAAATCCATGACCCTCGAATTTCTATTTTAATTGACCCGGGAGCTACATTAAGTTATATTACTCCCGATGTAGTAGAGTTGTATAAACTTAAGAAACAAAAACATGAAAAATCTTGGCTTGTACAACTAGCAATGGGTACTAAGAGAAAAGTAGTTAACTTTATTTCTGATCTTGAGTTCATCTTAGATGGTCAAAAGATAAGGACCAATCTGAATGTCCTACCACTAGGATCTTATGATATGATTATCGGGATGGATTGGTTGGAACAACACAAAGAAGTACTAGACTATTATACAAAGATACTTAGCTATAAAGATAATTGTGGCATTATTAGAACAGCCCAAGGCATTCCAAAACCTATGTCAATCAGACAAGTATCAGCGATGCAATTCAAGAAATGTATTAGAAAGGGATGTCAAGTTTATGCCATCCAAGTAATGAATCTATTAGAAAAAGAAGATAAGCCCAAGTTAGAAGACTTTGTTGTCTTACATGAATTCAGAGGCATGTTTGTTGATGAGATACCAGAATTTCCTCCTAGGAGAGAGATAGATTTCTCAATAGACTTACTACCCAGATCATCCCCTATCTCAAAGGTACCCTACCGAATGAGTCTACCTGAACTGACAGAATTAAAAATACAATTACAGGAATTGTTGGATAAAGAATATATCAGACCAAGTGTCTCGCCATGGGGAGCACCAGTCCTCTTTGTGAAAAAGAAAGATGGTACTCTAAGACTATGTATCAATTATATACAACTGAACAAAGTAGCCATTAAGAACAAATACCCCTTACCCAAGATAAATGATCCGTTCGATCAAGTTGGGGGGGGCAAGATCTTCTCAAAATTGGATTTACGATCCAATTATCATCAAGTTAGGATAAAGGACCAGGACATAAACAAAACAACTTTTCGAACAAGATACGGACACTACGAGTTTGTAGTCATACCTTTTGGACTCACTAATGTACCAACCACATTTATGTTCTTAATGAATAACATTTTTAGCCAGTACTTAGACAAGTTCGTAGTAGTATTTATCGACGATATTCTAGTCTATACTAAAACGGAGGAGGAACATGATGAACACTTATGAATAGTCCTGCAAACACTAAGAAAACACAAACTATACGCAAAATTCGATAAATGTGATTTCTATCAAAAAGAAATACAATATTTAGGACATGTCATTTCCTCAGAAGGTACTATCATAGACCCGAAAAAGATAAAATCCATAATGGAATGGCCAATGCCTAAAGATATGGCAAATATCCAGTCATTCATGGGAATCACTGGATATTATCACAAATTTATAGAAGGGTTCTCCAAGATAGCCTACCCTATCACGTCACTACAAAATAAAGGGACCAAGTTTAACTAGTCGCAAAAGTGTCAAGACAGTTTTAACAAGATAAAAAAATTATTGACATTGGCACCCATCTTGAAGGTAGTAGACCCAAATAAAGACTTCACAGTATGCGTTGATGCAAGTAAAGAGGGGATAGGCGGTGTTCTAACTCAAGAAGGGCACGTGATTTGTTATGAATCCCGGAAATTAAAGGAACACGAGCGAAATTATGTCACTCATGACTTAGAATTGGCAGCAGTACACTATATCATGGGCAGAAAATTCTTACTATTGACAGATAATAGTGGAGTGAAATATATGTTTAACCAACCAGACCTTAATACGAGACAAGCAAGGTGGCTAGCCTTCTTGAGCTAATTTGAATTCAAAGTCAGACATATCAAGGGTAAGGAAAATAAAGTAGTAGATGCTTTAAGCCGCAGAATCCATGGGTTATTTGAGATAAATATCAGCAGAGAAAAAAGTGATCTGGAACAAAGAATAAGAACGATAGGTGTTAATGACGAAAATTACACTAAGATGATGGAAGAATTGCAAAATAGTGTCACAAACTTAGATGAACCGGATATAAGTATCGACAAGGAGGGACTATTAAGATTTAAAAATAGACTTTACGTACCATATTCAACAGAGCTAAAATTAATTATTTTAGACGAAGTGCATAAGAAACCATACTCTGGCCATCCAGGTTACCAGAAAACAATAACAACACTTAGAAAACTATTTTACTGGCCTAATATGAAGGGTGAAATAGTAGAGTACTTGTCTAGGTGCCAATATTGCCAGCAGGTTAAGGTTGAACACCAGCATCCAGCCGGCCTATTACAACCATTACCAGTACCAGAATGGAAATGGGAGACCATCTCACTGGACTTTATCATACATTTGCCTAAAACTCAGAAACAGAATGATTCTATCATGGTTGTAATCGATAAACTCAGTAAGTCTGCACATTTTATTCCTGTAAAGTCTACTTTTAAAGCTATTAACATTGCTGAAATATTCATGAAAGAAATTTTTAGACTGCATGGTATTCCTAAAATGGTGATTTCAGATAGAGATGTAAAATTCACATCCACTTTTTGGAAGGAATTGTTTGCAGGGCTAAATACTAATTTGAATTTCAGCACGAGTTATCATCCACAAATGGATGGACAGACCGAAAGGACAAACCAAATCATAGAATATATGCTCCGCATGTATGTAATATCAAAACTGAACAAGTGGGAAGACTACCTACACTTGGTGGAATTTTCATATAACAATTGGTACCAAACTTCAGTTAAGTTGAGCCCTTTCGAAATACTGTACGACAGAAAGTATACAACTCCGATTAGCTGGGATAACCGGGCTGACAGACTCATGGTTGGACCAAAGATGCTCCAAGAAATGGAGAACATGGTAAGAAAGGTACAACAGGACTTGAAAGAAGCACATGACAGACAGAAGAGCTATGCAGATTAGAAAATAAGACACATGGAATTTCGAGTGGGAGACCATGTTTACTTGAAGGTCAAAGCCCAGAAAAGATCGCTGAAGTTAGGAAACTGTGCCAAATTGGCACCCAGGTTTTGTGGGCCCTTCGAGATACTAACTCAAATTTGACCCATAGCATATCAGCTTGCACTTCCAGCTAATCTAAGAATTCATAATGTATTTCGTGTTTCTTTGTTGAAAAATTATATTCATGACCCTACTCATATGATTGATTGGAACTTGGTGCAGGTGGAACTCGAGGGCGAGCTCCAGGTGGAACCCATGCACATTCTGGACCGGAGAGAAATAACACTTCGGAATAGAGTCGTCTCTCAGGTAAAGGTGCAATGGAAGCACTTTAGTACTGAGGAGGCCACTTGGGAATTGGAGGGAGATTTGCAGAACTCTCATCCAATCCTATTCCAGGAAAGGAACGAACACTGAGGACAGTGTTTTACTGAAGGGGGAAAGGATGTGACATCCCTCAAATAAATAAATAATTTTATTTTTGTGTGCTAGAAAATTATTTTCGTTTTTGGCAAATTTGAATCTAGAATTTTTTTTCCATTTATGGCAATTCCAATTTTCGAATTTAATAATTGTATTTAATTATTGTGATTGTTGGGCAGAGATCTGTTTGGAACCAACTAACTATTTGAACTATTACACTTGTATCACAACAAAATATTTATATTAACTGCAGGAGGACAAATGGAACAGCCATGTTAAAATCAGCTGACCATGACTCCATGAGTGGGGAACATGTTGGAACTGCCTCTAGGTTGATTATGAAAAGTGGAAAATCAGAGATTTGGCCACTGGCAGCCCCTGAAAATCAGGGATTATGAGAGCTGTGAAAATCCCCAAAGGAGGGAAAAGACCTGGGCAAAAAGTTTGATAAATAACATATGAGAGGAGGCAGGACACTGCCAAGTATGCTGGGAAAGGATTCCTGAACTCTCTTGCTATTATGAGCACTGCAGATTGAGTGTGAGGCAAGATGAGTTTTGTTGAAACCAAATTGTCTTGTTGTTATGAGCATTGTTGAGTAAGTGTGAGGAAAGAAGATGACTATTGGAATTGAAGAACATTGTTGAAGAGAAGTTTTCAAGTTCGCCCTCATGGATTCATGGTCAGGCTAGGGGGTGAATCTGGCAAGTAGATCTGGCTGCCTTGTTCTACAGTTGGGAGGAACGTGGATATTCCCCTTGTCTTCCCACAAATTGGTTCAGATAAGTTAAATTCTCTCCTTCTTTGTTTTGAATAATTTTACATCTGATGCAATGTGTTTGATTGGAACTGGAATGATTTCCATTCTCTGTCTGAATGAATTTATATCTGATGTAATGCATGTGTTAAATCGGAACCGAAATAATTTCCCTTCCCTGACGAATGATTCAATCATGGATGTAATGCATAATTCTAATTATGATAGAAATAGGTCTTTCTTATTCATTATGATAGTTGAAAGGATTATGCATGGTTGAATTCCGGAAGAAATCCCCTCTAAATTAAATTCACAGTTATTTTTCTTTCTGTATGTGTTTTCTAAGTAAAATTAAGGCTGAAGATTGGCATATTGGGAGTAGAGGTTATGTTGTAAGTTCCATAATCTAATTGTATGAATATTGACGAGAAGAAAATTACAGAGATTTTTTGTAAACTCTATTCACGTTTCCTTTCCTTTTCTGACCTTTTAGAGTTTATCGGTTCAACCTATATGGAGTCCTTTTTGTTCTTGCAAGACTCCAAAACCCTAAAGTGGGCCCACAACTGATCGAATTTTGGGATTTGGTGATTACTGTGGTAAGTTGTTCTTGCATCAAGCATTACCAAATGTCAAAACCCGATATTGGATGCACCTCTTACCATTTTTCGTAATTTCACGATTCGGCGTTTGATGTTGTGTAATGTTTGGCATCGAGAGTTAGTAAACCCTGAAACCCAAAATTGTAGGGCCCACACCCTAATCATTTTTTCGCATTTCGGATCTTATTTTTCTTTTGTGTTTTTGCGCCATGTGTTCGTAAATCCCGAAATCTTGAAGTAGTGGGTCCCACATCTTTTGATTCATAATTCGGGGATTGTTGTATGCAGTGTTTGGGCACTTGAAACCCTGAAACCCCGAAGCCCAAATTCCTGAAATCCTGAAATGTTAGTTCCTTGAATTTTTGTACGTTGAATTTTTGGACACCAGAACTCGTGAAGTTCTAAACCGCGAAATCCTGAAATGCGGGACCCACTCTCCCTTTTTTGTTTTTTTTTCAAAAGTTATGGTATGTTGTTGATTGGTATTTGAAAACCCTAAAACCTCGATCCCCGAAATCCTGAAATGTTAGTCCACGTAATTTCGGGAACTATTGGTGTTTGAAGTTTTGGCTTTTGAAGTCGCGGGATTTTGAAATCCCGAAAACCCCGAAGTGTTGTTAACTTTTTGCGATTTTGGGAGTTGTCGTGTGTTGAGGATGACTGTTGTATTCGTGAAACCCTAAACTCCAAAATCCCAAAACGCAGGTCACACCCATCCTTCCTTTTCGCATTTCGGAGGTTTGCGTTGTGTTGGTGTTGGGGCACTTGTGATCACGAAGTCTCGAACCCCGAAACCCCGAAGTGCGGGCCCCACTTTCTTTTCTTTTCTAAAGTTTGTTTGGGTTGGTTTGGGCGCTTGTAATCGTGAAGTTTCAAGCCCCAAAATCCCAAAGTGTGGGTCCCTTTTTCACCTTTCGGAAGTTGTTGTGTGTTAGTACTCAGCAACTGTAATCATCGGAATCCGTTTGACTTTTGTTCCTCACAAAACTACAAGAGCATGGTAGGAAATATTATTATAAGAACAACACTAATTCTGTGGTGAATGGAATTTGTGGAAACCATTGGGAGATCTTCATCCGGAATAGAGGTTGGAAATGCAAGTCACTATGCACATCGTATGAAAAACACATGAAATTATTGTGAGAAAGTATTTAAGCCAGAATCGAGATGAAACTATGCCTATGACAGTGAATCGTCCTATATGTATTTAAAGAAATCCATAGCTATATACACACTTATAGATGGGGATTATGTATAGTTGTTAATGGAGTTTTGTTCGAAGGAACTAAACTGGTATAATGATGTCATTACGAACAAAAATAAATCTTGCCTTCTCTTAAGTTCTGAGATTAAACAAAGTTGAATTATGTCTTAGAATTTTTTTTTTTGTGTGTGGTAATTTTGAGGTACATTACAAGTCATTTCCATCATTGGTGATTTTCCTCGCACTTGTTAGTGATATACATCAATGACTGGTAATCAAGTGGTTTCTACTATGTTCAACATCAGGACATCTATAGACATGCCTAGAATTGTACTATTTCGATATCGGGATGAAGACCCTATGTTGTGCACTCACTCTGTTATGTGCTTTACCTAGGCTATAATGGAGATCATTTGAATATGTAAAAGATTCCAGTATAACCACCATATTGGCAATCTCACTGATGCATAGTTTGTCAAATAGATCCATTTTGTATTGGTCCGTGGATATGTTTTTGTCATATCGTAGTTCCACTATGCATTCTTTTGTGGCTACGATTGGATCATGTCGTGGAGGTATGGATCCACATTGTATCTCTGGTGGCCATATCCTTAGTCAGTAATTTCATGGATTTGCAGTGTATTGGTCGACGACCATGTTTTGAGTTAGTTTACTCCAAGCATAGGTATGCCTACCTCGGGGATGATACATATATATTGTTTGATGTTTGTTTACAACTTTTGTCAAGATATCCTACTCCAATTCCCTTACATTAATATTTTGTAAAGTGTTTCATTCGTCGGTTTCTCCTCTAACCTCACACTTTAGGGGGCATCTGTTACACACCAAATTCCCACACTACTAAGTGTGTTGATTAAGGTTGGTTGTCATTGATGTCAACCCTTGAAGAAAGACCTGTTGCACAAAGGTTTGGGTAATGGAACCAATAGTGTTTGATGTAAATATGACTCATTATTGTTTTTTCATGGTTGATAAGAAGTAAATATGGATGAACTACAAAGTGGTCCCCTTATG
>JZKD02S0152113.1:147265-168468 GCA_000966675.3 Picea glauca | reverse complement strand
GGGTTTTTCGGAAACAACTTAATAGAGTACAACTCTACAAGAGCACCAACTCTATAACTCAAGACTCAGCTTACACATTCAAAACCAATTGATATGAGGCAACAATCCTCAATAGATATCAATCTGCGATAGATATGCACCCTATCAGTAGTGTCGCCCGTGTGTGTACGTGCCCTGGCTCACTACAACCCGCATATGTACGTGGCCAGTGTATACAACAACATGTGTATACCTTCTGAGCTATTAGGATTTATCCTTCAAGATCAAATCGGATCCTCTGGAACCAAATTATTATTCTCTTTTGTCTCTCACTATCCAAAATGACCACTAGCCAGTCACAACACATCCAAGCTCTCCAATAGCTTATTCATTCTCCACAACCAATCAATATGAATGCTACTCAATCATGAACAATCAATCAACATACCATGGAAATCATATCACAACTGAATCACAATAATGTTTCTCACTCCATCAACCAACATTAACCACATCACAGCAGCCATACCAAGAATTCCCTAAGAGTTCACAACACAACAAGCAATATTATCCATCAAGACAATAATGTAACCATACCAGTGTCTCAGTGATAGATCTGAGCTCATAGAATGCAAATCTGGAACCTGCTTTAGTATTCAACAGCCAGTCATCAAATCAAACACAAATCTTCATGATTTTATCCACTGTACGTGCCCTGTCCTCATACAGCCCATGTATGTACGCACTCTGGCCCTTAGAGCGGATGTACACCTCATAAGCTAGGTTTTTTGAAGCTCCGAGACTTTTTCCGTCAAGATCTCCGATATTGCTGAAACTTTGCTGTGTCCATGAGATCCTTCTCATGCTCTCTTTCTTAGAATAGATCTTCAATCATGCTCAAGATATCCATACCAAAGATTCTCTCACAAGAAGCTCTCCATTGATCTACAAAAAGTATGATTTACAAGAGACCATTGCTATCTTATTTATACTTTCATCCTCTAGGTCACTTAACCCATTTCTAGGTCACTTAACCTATTTTACTTATTTTAGGGTTAACCACTTTCCATAAATAGAAAGTTCTCCAATATTTTATCATTTAAATATTCCTTCTTGATTTTGTCACCTTATTTTATCATTTAAATAATCTTTCTTGATTTTGTCACTTCTCTTTATTATTTAAATAATCCACCTTGACTTTTTCACTTTACTTTATCATTTAAATAATGGTTTCTTCTTTTAGGTCACTT
The DNA here is from genome assembly GCA_000966675.3 of Picea glauca. NCBI lineage: Eukaryota > Viridiplantae > Streptophyta > Pinopsida > Pinales > Pinaceae > Picea > Picea glauca. Next base: position 167,239 of record JZKD02S0152113.1, on the reverse strand, counting down.
TGACTTCTTTGACCTTGGGGGCTTCAAGCCTTCATACGGGGGTCCTCCAACTTTGTAAGGCCTTAACTCTCAAACCGTGAGGAGTTATGTTATATTCCACATACCACTGGAAATGGTATGAAAAGCACTATCCATCTAGGATAGTTTCACCAATGAATTCATTGATCTTCATCTTATTATTCCATATACAAGCATGGGTCCTCCAACCATTCTTCTAGGATAACTCAATCCACAAAGCGTCTTCCCGTGAGGGCTTTCACCATAAGGGGACCACTTTGTATTTCATCCATTTGTGCACCTTATCAATCATGATAACACAATAATGAGTCATCTATAAATTTTTCCAACAATGCATCATATTCCAATGAAACCACATCAATCCATGTTCATCATGTATCAATGAAAACTCATTGATCCATCTTCATCTATGCATTATCATCAAGGAAAATACATATTATATTACATCAATCATCAATCAATCAATACTTTTACATCAATCAATCAAACCATTGGCATCAATGACAACATCATCCAATAGATATACATATTGCAGTAGAATACTAAATTCATATTATTTTAGAAGGTATATTCCTATACAACATTTATTACTGAGTTACTACAAAATGCATATAATTTAAATACACCAAAAACCATTATCTGTGTGGTTGTGCTAATCTAAATAGGCACACCCATTATTCTAAAAACTTTTGTTTAAATTCATCAAGTTGACATGGACAGTTCGATGTGGACATGTGGTATTAATCATGTAAGAATCTCCTTATTCCCTCTGGTGCCCATTTCAAATTTGATATTCCAAAGCATTAATGAATTCTTGCAGTTTCTTAGTTTTGGCCGCTTCTCATTTGCAACCTATGTTTATCCATCCAAAAGATCGAAACCCCTTTCCTATACTCCATATAGACATCACGTTTTGATACGGTTGAGTTTTAGAGAAATATGATATCAGTATGATATCAGTTTGAGTTTTTGATATCAGTATGATATCAGTTTGAGTTTTTGATATCAGTATGATATGACATAATTAGAAAAAAACCTATATTAATCACAAATATTCGCAGCTCTGATGAAAATCTGAAAATGGAAGCAAACAAAGATCAATAAATATTTCTAGGAAATCCCACTCAAGGCACACCAGATCTCTATCGCTACTACCACTGAGTATTTCCCACTAGTATTTGTAGACCCAAAAATATGATGCCGAGGATTTTTTCCCATAGAAACTGGAGAAGGGAAGTCATGCTTGTCATGAGGAGGTCAAGAGTTTCATTCTTAAAAATCCTAAGGAGAGAAAACAAGGGAGTTTGAAGGGATTTTTTCTTAGGAGTTCCAGTTAGAGACAGGCCCAAAGAAAGGATAGGTTGTGGGGTCTGCCTATTTCCCCTACAAATCAATCCAAGAATCATGGGAGTATTGATAAATGTAAGTTAATGAAACCCACTGAGAAAAATTCAAATTCAAGGGAAAAGCATTAGGAGGATTTCAACAGTTGCAACAATAAATACAATTTAGGTAAGAGGCAGGAGGATGTGAAGAACTATACCTTGAATCCTCAATCTCTGGGAGTTTTACCAATTTTGGTAGGAATATGACCATTTTTCCTCATAAGATCCATTATACTTCTAATATGGCATGATCAGAGGAGCTGAATAAAAATAACTTTTAGCTAGACAGGGTTTGCTTGGGTGTTTGGGATTGACCTATAAACATTATACTATCATGAATGGATTGAATAGGAGCTTGAACATTTTTTCTTGATAAGTTCTCAGAAAAAAATTGCATCTAGAGCAAGGGAGACTTCCCATGCCTAGTGATTAATGGTTTGTGACCATTTGCTCCTCTAATTTCTAGTTTGAAAATTTGTTTATTAGCTTTTTAATTTTCTCATCACTCTAAGCCATTCAAGGAAAGTGGATTTTTATTTCTTGAAAATTTGGAAACTAGGCCACAGTGAAGAAGCTTGCATTCAGTCTCCAATAGTTTTTGCAGATGCTTCTACTAGAAAAACAACGTGTGGAGTTGGTTGAAGTTAGGACTATTGAAGATTATGTTGCTAGAACTATGAGGAACTGGTCAAACCTATAATTTTAATGTAATTAAGAGGTATTTATATGCAATGTATTGAAAGGTGAATGTCACACTTCCATCTACAATTTGTTTCCAACAGTTGTATTGCTATTATGCATTTCTGATTGTAGATAATGTAAGGTTGTATGATGCATCTATGTCAGGAGTGTTTTTCTCTCCGAATCAGATGAAAACTGCAAGGAAAAGGGGAAGAACTAGATAGAGTGTGAAATTCTTGATAGTTTTTATCCTCACTTTTGGAGCATGTGAGAATATTCATGGCCATTATATTGTATTACTAAGTTGAATAGAACATTTCAGCGGGGTTGTGATATTTCAAAACAAATTTAGTAAAGTTGTCTTATTCTGGAACAATTTTACCAGAGAATTATAGGCCTCGTTTCTATGTATAAAAACAATTGATAAAACCATTTTATTTACATACTATGTGTTGTATTCATATGAATTTCTTGAATGCAATCTCAAAGCCCCTAAGAACTTCATGCTTCATTTTTCTTGTATGTGGACTGTGGTGATTTCTTGTTTTATTTCTTTTATTTCATGCTTAATACTCCTTCCATACCTTTTCTTATTGCTACCTTGAAGGATAACTAACTCTGCTGATACATAAGAAAAGTTAATGTAGTATTAGCTATTGTGCTAGACCAAAATACAAAAATGTGATGCTATGCCTTAGGTTATGGTAATTCTGTCTGCATACGATATAGAGTTGTCAACTAGTGATTCGTGCAAATTTTCCTTGAATATCAATGCATTGCAAGAGAATTAGAAATGATATATGATAAGAAGTGGATGTCGGGTTTGGATTCCTATATGTATTGCAAGAATGGAATTAAATTGAATTGAACCGAGAAATTTTGGTTTTAGACATCAATTTTCTCAATGCATGTATGTGAGTATATAGAATAAAAAATTTGAGTTAGAAGTTGAAAATGTTGGGTATTATTTACTAATGTCAAACATATATGTCAAAGCGAGGATGAAAGACTATGAGGTGATGAAGAAACCAATATGTCATGGGATTCAGATTAGAAACAAAGTTTATTCATTTTTTACAGGAGATGGATATCACCCACCATCAGAGTAAATCTATGGAATTTCAGATAGCTTCACTATGGATATAAAGGAGGTACAGTCTATTCCTAGAACAAACTTCATGCTACATGATGTATAAGCACATTTAAATGAACATATCCCATGCAGTTGAAATTAGAAGCTAGCTATTGCTTTTGAAATTGTCACTGGATATCTTAGGCCCTCTATTCAAATTATTGTGCAGACTATGTTAAGGTTAATCCTTTCATGTAACATGCCTTCACTAGTAGATAAAGGAGTGATCCAGGTGGATATTGGTGGCCACCCACCTATTCCAACTAGCTCCTCTTGATATTTTTTAGTTCAACACATTATTTTGTACTTATTTGTAATTATGGGTTCTACATTTCTGGGGTTGTCTAAATACCTACACATCTTCCAGGTGGAGACTCGTGTCCTCCCACCTAATCCAACTGGCTTATTTTGGAAGTTTTCATGTGATCACATCTTTCTATACTTACAAGATCGTTTTGGGGCCCTAAAATACCTTTCCAATAGGATATCATGCACCTAAAATGAAGGTTGTATACAAAAGTTACAACCCCGGGAAGTTGAGGTACCAAATTACCCAATGGGACCCACATAACTTTTGGCATTTCACCTCCTAGGGTTAGGGTTTTGGATGTCTAGGGTTTTGGAATTCACGAATAATGTTAAAAGGGCCTATGGAGCCTCATTTTAATCATTCTACTCAAAGGGATGCACGTATAAGTCACATATATTCTCAAAGATAGCTACCACCATTCGAGCAAGTTGTTTTTCAGTTCTATTGTTTTACAATTTCAACCTATTTTATTTATTCAATAGAGGTTATTGCTCACTAGATATATTTTGTTATCTGTATCTTTGTGTTATTGTATTCAGTCTGTTAGTCAGTTTGTTCTTCTCATAAATCTAGATTAGTGGTATCAGAGTGGTCTGCTCTTCAATTATTTTTGTTCGTGCATGTCCCTGACAAGATATGCATACAAGAAGTTGGGACTTGAACCAATTGAGCCTTTGCAATATCGATCACGCCGAGCCCGAAAAAAAATAATGGGGGATGAAAAGAAATATGATGGAGCATAAGATCCTTTTAAAATGTTTCTCGAGGAATCCCTTGCACAACAAAGGAATTGAATGATGGACAAATTTTCACAGATCCTTTGGTGGCTGCTCACAGGAGAAGCATATTCATCAAGCGGCCATGCAACCCCCTTCAAGGTACAAGTAAATTTGTATATTCCATTATTTGAAGGACCGATAGATTCAGATGTTGTAGATAAATGATTGAATCTACTCGAAGGATATTTTTCAGTCTACAATTTTTCCGATAGGGAAAATATTACTTTTTCACTCCTCAAGGCCATCCCCCATATTAAGGAATGGTGGGATTCTTACTCTGAGAAAAGGGCCACAGAGGAATATGAAATATTTACAGTCTCCCCCACATGGGGTTCCTTCATGGATTCCATTAAAGAACAATACTACCATGTTGGAAGCTACGAGGACTAGTACACAATATGGACCACCCAATGTGAGGAAAGGGACCACACAGTACCAAATTTCACCAATATTTTCCATACCTTGCGCACTAAATTGGGCATCAAAGACTTTGCGTGACATCTGGTTCTCAAATACCATGACTTTTTGCATAGATACATTGGGTACAACTTATAAATATGTTGTCAAGATCGAGAAAAATTTTAAGCAGAAGAGGCAAGAGTTATGACCTGTAAACTCCTCACAATAGAAGTAGGGAAAAGGCAACCTAAATATACACAACAAGGGACAGAGAAAAGATGGCCACTCTCAGGACAACTAGTCCAAGCATCAACACAAGAAGGGTAATGAGAATTCGAAAAAGGACATGGGAAAATGGTGTGAATACCATAAAATCTCTTGGCACAACATCGAAGAATGTCACTCTAGGAAGTCACTCGTGGTTGAACTGAAATCTTCCGAGTTAGAGGTTGATTCTGATTTCGAATCAAATCTAGAAGGAGGGAAGCGGATTATCGATGTTGAACCTAGTGCCATTTTTTATACCACCAAATTCCAGCTAAGTGAACGAGAAGAACTAGAGGAAGGGGAATGCCTCTTTCACTCAGATATGTGGTTAAAGGTGGATGCACTTCAATTCATTGTCAATATCGGTAGTTAGAAGAACCTGATATCATCATAGGTCATCAAGTGGTTGGAACTACCATTGACACTACACCCACAACCCTACACCATCGATTGGCTTCACCAAGGAAGATATCTTTGTGTCAGCCAACAATGTCATCTGCCCCATGACATCAATCCTTTCAAAGATGAGGTATTTTGTGATATCACTCCCCTTGAAGTTTGTCATGTTATTTTAGGACAAACATATTTGTGGAAGCTACATGATGTGCATGAGTCTAGACCCCATAGTTTTATTATTACATTGGGTAGACAATTGTACACGATACAAGAGGTAGTCTCTCCTGCCACTATTTCTTTAATCTCTATTAAGCAATGCAGTAATGTCATTTCACAGACCAGGAAGTTCTTCTTCTTTGTGATCTAGGATCACAATAAGAAGAAGGTCATCGCCACATCTGTGGCCTCTACACAAAGCCTCTCTTTGAAGCAGAATCAAGTGGATGAGATCATGGAAGAGTACAAAGATATCTTTTCCTTACCCATTGGGGTACCGATGCACTACCAAGTCAAGCATCCAATTGATCTAACCCTTGGTTCACCTCTACCTAATGGATGATTCTATCATCGCTTGCTCATGGAAAATGATGAAATCAAGTGTTAGATAAAAGATATTATTCAAAAGGGGCACATCATACCTAGGTCCTCCCATTACGGAAGCCTGATTATACCGGTGCAGAAGAAAGACGAGACCTGGTGGCTCTGCATTGATTACAGAGAATTAAACAAAATCACAGTCAGGAATCAGTACCCAATTCCCAAAATTGATGACTTTCTTGACCAACTGAAGGGGGGGAAGTTTCAACAATATTTACCTAAATTCTAGCTACCACTAGGTTCCCATCAAACCAACTGATGTATGGAAGACAAATTTCAAATCTAAAGAAGGCCTCTTTGAATGGATGGTCATGCCCTTTGTCTTAACAAATGCACCTGCCAATTTCATGAGGTTGATGGATGATGTATTGAGACCCTTCACCAACTGTTTTGTGGTGGTATATTTGGATGACATCGTCATATTCAACGCAACTTGGGAGGATCACATGCATCATATTCAATAGGTTTTGAGTACTCTATGACAACACAAGCTATATTCCAACTTGGAAAAATGCTCTTTTGGCATGAACAGGGTCCAATACTTGGGATAAATTGTTTATGAGAATGGGTTACATGTTGATCCAACTAAGATCCAAGTAATCTGTGACTGTCCATCCCTGACCACACTAACCAAGCTTTGAAGCTTCTTGGGACTGGACAACATCTACCGACAATTCGTGTTGGGATTCTCCCATATTGCATGGGCCCTCATCCAAGTGACCAAGGGTGGTGGAAGGGAAAATTTCACATGGGGGAAGGAATAGCAATGAGCATTTGATGATTTGAAGCATCAATTTTTATCAGCTCTATTACTCTCCTTACCTGACTTGCAACAACCATTTGATATTGAGACTGATTCATCCAATTATGTTGTAGGCGCAGTGCTCACTTAGCATGGTCATTCGGTAGCATACCATAGTGAGACACTCTCAGATACTATCTAGAAATACCCCACCTATTACAAGGAAATGTATTCCATTGTACAAGCCTATTGTCAATGGAAACATTACATTTTGGGAAAGGAGACAATCATCCACAATTATCAAAAGACTATGCAGTTCATACAAACACATGGGAAGTTGCAGAACAACCGCGATCAGAAGTGGTCCACCTACCTGTAGCAGTTCCATATCAACATCAAGTATAAGATAAGGAGAAAAAATCATGTCATTTATTTCCACAGTCGACCTCCTATGGCTACACTCACCACTGTGCTCCATTCCTGTGAAGATGAGGCATCTAAGTGGCTGCAACATTATTAGCAAGATCTAGAATTCGCCACCACCTATCATTTCTTGGGTACAAGTGAAAATGTCACTGATTTTCACATTTAGGATGAACTGTTATGTCATGTGGGCCATTTTTGTGTTCCTGTAAACGAGTGTATGAATTTTATTTGGGAGGCTCACTACAGTTATATGGCAGGACATTTTGTCATGGAGAAAACTGTTGTTGTTCTACAGAAGCATTTTTATTGTCCAAAACTTTGACAAGACATCAACAAGTATATTAGATCTTGCACTGCTTGTTACATCGCCAATCCATCCATCAAGAATCAAGGCTTATACACCCCTCTTCCTACTCCCGAGAGGCCTTGGGAATCCATCTTGATGTATTACATGTTTGGCCTTCTATCCACAAAGAAAGGCAATGATTGTGTATTTGTGGTACTTGATTGGTTTTTGAAGATGAACATCCTTAGAGCCTGTAAGAAGAGAATCACAGTGGAAGATATTGCTAATCTCTTCTTTGGATGCGTGTGGGTCCATTTTGGGATACCACAGACCATCATCTCGATCGGGACAACAGGTTCCTCAACACATTTTATCAATTCGTTGGTCACTGTTGGACACCAAGCTCACTAAATCCACTGCTCTCCACCCCCAAGATGATGACCAAATAGAGTTCATCAATCAGATGATTGTGCACATCTTGCACATGTACAAATATAAACATCCATGTACATGGGATGAGAGTCTTCCCTATGATCAACACAACTACAATAGGGCTCTCCATAGCTCCACTGACCATAGCCCATTTCAGGTGGGACTAGGATTCCAACCATTGGGTCCCATTGATGTTGCACTACCTCTTGAAACTACATAGGAATAACCTTCCCATGTTTAGTCTGAGGCCAAAAAATCCACCAGATTCATTGAGCAGATTCAACACATCCACCAACAAGTACATGATATTTTGTAGAAAGCCAATGCTAAGTACAAGAAGCGCCATGATCAACACAGGGTATCACACCAATTTCACGTGGAACATAAGGTCTGGTTACATTTGCAGAAAGAGTGCCTTACAGGGACCCATCAGAAGCTCTGCCCACTGTGTTATGGGCCTTACACTATCACCAAGGTTGTGGGTGGCAATTATTTTGAAAATCAACAATCCACCTTTCCTTGGCATGCACCTAGTGTTCAATGTGGACCTTCTTTGGCCATATTTTCCACCACTATTGGACACCTCAGAGATCGCAGAACAACTGACACCAACAAAGATCAACACTGACTGTATGGAACATGCATCCATTGATCAGATAGTGGACACATAGGTCAAGGGTACTCGCCAATAGAGGATCCAAATTTATTGGGTTTTCAAGGCAAGGCAACTCCTACACCAAGGAAAGTGGCTCACCCAAGGCCAAATTCAGCAGAAGTTTCCTCACCTAATGGAGGAACTCAATGAAATGGAGACCATTTCTTCCTAAGGGGGGAGGAATGATCTAGGTGAATATTGGTGGCCACACACCTATTCCAATTGGCTCCCCTTGATAGTTTTTAGTTCAACACGTTCTTCTATACTTCTTTGTAATTATGGGTTCTACACATCCAAGGTTGTATGAATCCCTACATATCTTCTAGGTGGATAGTGGTGGCCACAGACCTAATCCAACTGGATTATTTTTTAAGTTTTCATGTCATCACATCTTTCTGTACATCCATGGTTATTTTGGAGCCCTAAACAATGTCTTTTTGGCTTGCTATAGTCAAATTGTAGACATAGTCAGAGCTTGATGACATAATGTGTATTTCTCAAAATGAACTTTCCAACGGGATACCACACTCCTAAAACGATGTTCATATGCAAAATTTACGACCCTGGGAAGTTGAGATACCAACTTACCCAGCAGGGCCCACATACTTTTGGCATTTCATCTCCTAGGGTTAGGTTTTTGGATGTCTAGGGTTTTTGCATTCATGAGTAAAGTTAAAAAGGCCTCTGGAGCCTCAATGTAATCATTCTTCTCAGACAGATGCATGTAGAAGCCACATCTTTTCTCATATATAACTACCACCATTCGAGCAAGTTGTTTTCAATTCTTCAGTTTTATAGTTTCAACCTATTTTATTTATTCAATAGAAGTTATTTTTGACTCGATATTTTTTGTTGTTATCTATATTTGTTTGTTATTGTATTCAGTTTGTTCTACTCATAAATCCGGATCAAGGAGGTGGGATATGTACCTGACACAATTTTGTGTTTCCTTACACAAAGTTTTTCAGACTACTTCTACTACTACTACTACTGAGATATGTCAGACTACCAAATTCCAATTCTCCAGCTCCAACTAGAAGGAGGATCCAACCCCCCAGTTTCTTAGGATAAAATATGAGGTAATATCCAACTCCCCAATTCTATGGATACAACCAGAAGGAGGCTACAACCCCCTATGTTCTATGGCTACAACCAGAATGGATACAACCACCTAGTTCTCAGGATCCAACTTGAAGGAAGCTCCAACTCCCTAATTATCTGGCACAAACTAGAAGGAGGCTAAAACCCCCTTTCCTTGCCTCGTCCAACCACCCTAAAATATAAATTCCAAATGTAGAAGACCTATCACTGAATCAACCACTACCACTGTCAACCTGTACCAACAACATGTAAAAACTTATACCAATCAACCTGCACCAAACAACCTGTAACAACCTATACCAAGACAAGCACATCAACTATGCACAAAACAACCTTTCACAAAAAAATGTCGCATCAACCTGTCTCATCAATATCATCAACCAATCAGATCTATTTATCAATATCAATCACTGAGACAACTCTCAACCATATGCACAATATCACCAAGATGTGCATCAACCAAGACTACTTAGAAACATCAAAAATATGTATCTCAATAAATATGGGCTTCTAAAAGTATACCAAGTCATATATGCCACATCATCCATAAACCATATGCCAACAATACTACTAGCAAGTGTCTCTAACAATGTACCAAATATGTACCAATAACGCATAAACTATAGATCAAACTATGACTCATCAATATGTACCAACATCTGCATACCATACATCTCACGTATGTGCCACTCATCAACTATTTTTCCCAACTTGTATCTCAATAATATACCAAATACATATACCAATATAGTCATCAAAAGTTATCTAGCAGTACATCACACTATCCATAACCAAATACCATAAACAAAATACCAACTGTATCCCTAAAAAAATATGATATATGCAGCAATATTGAACAACCAATACCATCTCAAGAGATAAACCCTAGCTCAAAAAACATACCTCAAAAAATATGTGTCATATATCTCATAAATAGACTCCAACCATGTTGTTGTCGCAGCTCTACTACAATGATTCTGCTGCCATGGTTTTGTTGTCGCGATTATGTTGCCACGATTTTTTTGCTGCACTTTTTCTGCCGCGATTTTTCTTCCGCACTTTTTTTGCCACCATTTTTCTGCCACACTTTTTCTGCTGCACTTTTTCTACTATGATTTTTCTGTCGCAATTTTTCTGCTGCACTTATTCTGCCACACTTTTTCTGTCGTGATTTTTCTATTGCATGTTTTTTGCCGCGATTTTTCTGTCTTGATTTTTCAGCCGTGATTTTTCTACCACAAATTTGATCTATCAATAATACTTGTTGAATAACCTTTCACAAATGATATTCATTGAAGTTCAATAGAGACAAATGAGAGGGGCTTGTTCTTTCCTTTATACTCTTCATGTCTTCCCCTATAAGTTTCATTGCAACAACTTTACCCATTTTTCCATCTTCTAGTGTTAACCCATTAACCCACTTTTTTCCACTTAACCACTTTGACTATTCAACCTTTGTCCACTTAACTTAACCACTTTACCAAAAATAGTAAGTTCTCCACTTTTAGTTGCTACTAACTTTATTATTTAATTAATTTCATTTGAAACCACTTTGACTTATCCATAAATAGTAAACTCACCACTTCTTGTTGCAACCACTTTATTATTTAAATAATTTATCTTTGCAACCACTTTAAGTACTCATTGTTTAAATAATTTCTCTTTACTCATAACTTTTTGTTGCAACTAACTTTTCTATAATTAGTCAATTCATAACTTATTTTCCCTTAACTAACTTATTTTTGCAAACACTTTATTATTTAATTTATTTATTGGTCAACCACTTTGACTATTCAATCTTCTCATCACAACTACTTTACCATAATTACCAAACTCACAACTTCTTGTTGCAACTAATTTATTTTCAATTATTTTCTTAATGCAAAAACTATACCCATAATTAACTTCTAGTTTCACCCACTTTAACTAGTCAACTTATTTTAGGAGTTTCTAGAATAATTTGACTTATTTGACCTTCTAGGGGCCTCTAGATAACTCACGAGGGTTCTCCAACTTCACAGGGACATAAATCTCTAACCGTGAGGAGTTATACAACGTTACACATATCACCAGAAATGGAATGACATGTACTACCCATCTAGAATAGTCTTACCTGCATATACACTGATATTCATTACATTATTCCTCAACCAAACTTGGGTTCCTTATCCATACCTCTAGAGCTATCAGAATTTGCTATCGAACATACTCAAAGGTTGACATCAATCTCTAAGGGTTGAAATCAATCTACAATATCATTCTCCAATGGTTGACATAAATGAAAACCAACAATCCAAACCAACTGTCCATCAATCTAAACCAACTATATGACATAATGAAAATTCCAAGAAGATGTGTTTTGAAGAAGCCAGTCCCGAGGATTGTCTAGATGTGAAACCAAATGTTAAGAACCAAATATCAAAATAGCATAAAAACCTAAGAATAAGTACTCAACGATAAATTCAGATAATAAGACTCTTCAAGGGGGGAACCTCCTTATACATATGAATTCACAAATAAAAGATGATTCCAAATGAAAAGGTCTCCTTGGTATATATAGGAGACTAGGAGGTACAATTACAACTAATGGACCCAAGACAACATAAATAAAATAACAATACTAATGTAGTATGCCCCAATTAAGGGGTAATGTGCCATGAATTAGGGATTAACAATGGGAGAACAAAGAAACTATGCGGGAAGAATACCTAGATTTTTTTGTCAATTTTGAAGAAAATAGAAATTAAAAAAAAATGCAATTTGGCAACTAGAGTTCTGAAACTACATCTCAAAAATTATGGATACCTACGCTGAAAACCACAATAAAATAATGGTGTATCCCGATGTACTAAAAGCAGTGAAGGGGGAACATTCCTTGGGTCAACAGGTTGATAGAAGCAAGAGATTATGGTTGGAACTGTTGTTGGCGTTATAAAATTGTAGAATTTATTTTTCCTAAGTATCATGATGTACATTGTATATGGTTTTTGGCATCATTTAGTGCACCAAGAATAGTGAAAAATTGTAGGGGAGGGAGAATGTAACATCCTCACTGTAATCCCTACTTTAATTAATGCATAATATAGATATGAATGTGGTTATGGACAAATGATGTAATATATGAATTGTATTTTATGTTTTAAATAAATAAAATGTGATACCAACTAATAAGGGATATCGAAAAATATGGGGATGAGATTTCCACAAGAGAGAGGAGTGTTTAAGAGAGGTCCATTAGGGAAATTATTTATGGGCAATAATCCAAAGCCCATATTTCTTAATTTTATTATCATTTGGGACAACCTGTTTTTTGGTTAAGTGTATGAGAGCCTAATAATTGAATACCTGTAAGAGTATAGGTATAGAAAGTAACACCCCATATTTATTGGGGAGAACGAGGATGTAGTGCAATCAACATTAGGTAGAGTGAGTGGTCAACTGTCTTGGGAAAATAGAGAAAATTTGTATGGGAAGAACATACAACAAAAACAATATTATCAACAAAATTGTTGGTTTAGATTTCAATTATCAACCTATCTACGAGAGTAAAACTATCATGCACAATAGAAATACAATAAAATATTATTAATTTTCATTTACAATAAAAAAAATAACATATATAATGTTATTTCCCAATACCAACAAACAACAAACCAATAGAAATAAATATTCAACATTCAAAATAGTAAAACACCAATGAAATGCATCATCATACAAACTCAGTTAAATGAGAAAAAGTAGAACTTATATATTATCAAGATTTAGTTCCAAGAAGCTAAATAACGTAGAGAATTTTTTTACCCAACCATAACCTCTATTTCACTTAACCTTTCTACAAAAATCCACCCCCTAAGCTAGGCTATGATACCACTAGGGAGAATAAGGATATTTACAAGGTAGCCACTCCATATCAGGAAAGGATATTATCAACCAAGTGTCTCACTATGTATATTATAGAAAAAGTAGCTCTCTGGAACCCCCAATATTGGCCCCACACAACACAAGGTGGTCTTTCTTCTCTACTCATAAATCCCTCATAAGTATCCTCCCTCTAGTGTTATTCAGTGTGTGCATAGATGGGTCCAAGATAATGTCCATTATCCTCCAGCAAAATTCTCTTGGCTCTTGACTCTTCTCTATATTTTAATGGCTTCCTCTCATGGATATTTCATCACATATAATGGTAGCCTACTTGGCTTCCAAACCAAAACATTCTCTTTCTTTCTTTTCCTTCTTCTCCTTGAATTATCTTCCTCTTACCCATTCACATTCTCCTTTCCAAGAATTCCCTTCCTCTAATAACTTTCTTTATGGGGTGTTACTTTCTTTATGGTAGTGTTACTTTATTCTCTTTTTCACTACTCTACATAGTCTCTCCTTCACTCGCTATGCTTGAGTGTCATAATCCACCTAGAAAATGGTCCATGTATTAGCAAAATTTCCTTGTAATCAAAATGACTACATCTCATAAATTTGACTTGACCAAAATAATGCATGTCTCCTTATAATGACAAAGGATTCAACCATTCAACTCCAAGAGAATGGTTTCTGATGAATATAATTATCAGTCTATGAGAAAATTCTGCCTCTCTCGGAATGGTCTCACTCTCAACAAAATCATCTATGACCAACAATACATGTAGGTACCAAATGACCTCCTAGTCATTCATGTGGGTGCTAAGATGATATCCTATCCATCCACATTGGTTCAACATGACTATATACATTCAAACACCTACCAAATGTTGTCTTACATTCATACCATTCCAAGAATGAATTTCTCCCCATGTCTTCTCGCCATCCACATTCATGCAAGAATGAATGAATCCCCCCAATGGATTTTTTCTCCCCAATTCTCATTCATCCTCCTATTGTTTTTGAACTGATTTCCAAGAAAATGAGAGTAAATCTAGGAGTGTAATCATCCCACTCCCTATCTATAAATTTTCATGTATATTCGACTAGAACAATTCATCACAATATATATTATAATATTTTGAAATATTAGATTATGTAATTTACTTCCTTATATCCTAAGATTAATTATTACTAGATTATTACTCAGATTTATGAAAATAAATAAAATGTGAAAATAAGAGAATAATAAAATGTACGCACCATAAACACAATTAAAAAAAATATGTATCCTAGGAAACCAAATAAAAGAGAAAACCCATCTAGAAGATGAGGCCTATGATTTTCTCTCTTTCCTTTAGTTATGAAATGAAAATACAAAGAAAGAGGCACTCAATGTGGAGTTTACTTTGACAGCATGGCCTAAGAGTATGCTACAATATCTTATTCATCCTTTGTTATTCTCTCAAATTGACCAATAGATTCCATGTTCAAATATGGAACAATTATAATGCTAAGAACAAAACCCTTTCTCCTCCAAGTAGCTTGATATTTAACATAGTCTGATCGTTGTCCAGGGTTTGGGTTTTTGCATCCTCAACCCTGAACTAGTGATAAGGTTTTGGAACTTATCGAATATTCTTTAAGTTACACACGTGGATATCCCCACATGTGTGATTAGTGGGGGTTAATGTGGCATCCACTCATACCATGGTCATCAACTAGGTAGGTCAACTTGTGGGAGAGATAACTTTCACAAACAAGCTCCAAATGAGGTGATCTACACATTGTTGGAAAGGTATTAGTGTGAAAAAAACATGAAGGGGTTGGTAGATATTCTCACAATTTTTTGACCCAAAAAAAAAAATCCTTTTGATGCCTGAAATTGGCTCGAGAAGGTCCCAGGTCCCAAATCTCCAAACTAGGACTTGCCACTAACATAGGCCCTACAAGCCAATTCCTCCAATTTTTCCACCAAAAGGTACAAAGATAGATGAAAAATTATATAAAAATCCATTATGGATCATACCTCCCCATTTAGGGAGGCCTTTAGTCCCAAAAGTCTTTTACTGAATGAGGTGAGGAAAGTTTTCCTCTACCTTCTCCCTGGAGTACCATTTTGTCTTGCATGGAATTTTTCCTTTCAATCCAATATAACAAAGGTCATGCTACCCCCATATGGTAGTTTTGGAATTCTTCTACAAATCTATATCTTCTACCATCTCTACCTAATCTTCTAGTGCTAAGTACTCTATGCTAGGTAGGACTTGCTCTTCAGATTCCTACCTCCAACATGGAAGGCTCACAGTTTCAAATTCTCCACATTCACCTCTAAGTAAATGTGCATATACACTGGTAGACTAAGTCTATTGGAATTATCACCCATCATCTCCAATAATTAAAAAGGGCCATACCAGAGAGCCTTGATATTTTTACGAAGAACTTGTAGTGTTTCCTTTTTCAGTTGTAACCAAAATATGTCTCTTACTCTAAATGATTTCTCTTTTATGTGTTGCTCATGTCAGGACTTGTACCTTTCCTATGACTTATTCGACATCTCCTATACATGAAAATATATTTTACTAATCTTTTCAACAACAAATTATACTTTTAATGCTTCTCCAATAATGTCTTCCTTCACTCCTCCCTTCTCACCATATACACCATCCAAGGGAGAATGTGTCAAATACCCAAAGAAAGTTTCAAAATGCGACTTACCAGTAGAAGTATGGATTTCTCTATTATAAGAGTGTTGAATGTAGATAATATTTCCATCCTAGGTCTTTGGGTGCATATGATTGTATCCCCTCAAAAGTTGAACCAAAGTCCCATTGACTGCCTATATCTTCCCATCTATGTTTAGATGGAATGTTGTAGATATATTCGACTTAGTGTCCATATTTTCCTAAATTATAGTCCAAAAGGAACTAAGAAAGATATTATCCCTATCTTATATTATTCCCCTTGGTATCCCAAATTGCACCCTAATATATTCAAGGAACATGTTTGTTTCTTCTTGTCCCTTGATGGTCTTTTTACAAGGCATAATAATGCACAAATTGGAGAACATATCAACTACCACAAATAGATAGTCAGGTCCTTTATTGTTTGTTGTAAAACCACTCACAAAATACATGGAAATTATTTCCAAAGTTTAAATGGGTACAAGTAAGGGACAATATAGATGTTGCTTCCTATTACTGGGCTTGTTGTTAGAACAAAGGATGCATCCTCTAATATAAAAAACTAATATACATAACTGCATTTTGGATTTTATCTAAGGCTTGGTCTCAAGGAGTCAAAGGGATTAATATTTTTCATTTTAAATGAGCTCATAATATACCAATGAAACACCTATGATGAGTTTCTATTTGATGGTATGCTTATCTGTTTTAAAATATATACCAATCTTTTGTTTAATATTTGGTTTATGAAAATGTATCCATATCCTAGCTTTTGCAATACGAGTGTACCCATTTTGTATCATGGGATTTAAATGCATTGGGAAAATGTCATGTACGTCGCGTTAGCTGGAAAAAAAAGGTTGAAAAGCCACTCATTTCAAGTTAAAAGTCTGAGCAGTGGATGTACTCAAATCATTCATGACAAGGAATGTTTAAACCCCATAGCTGAGACCTCCTTATGTTTGTTTTGATAGCATGGGCTCTCTGCTTATTTTCTTTTCGTGGGATCCGTTCAGACTTATCCCTCCTACCTCTGTCATCTAAAACCACAATGAAATTTGGTCGCCCTTTGTTTCCATCTGTTCAAACCCTTATGACCCCCGTCATCTGAGTTGAGCCGAATGGATCCCAAACCTTGCTACTGTGTGATGACGCAAGTGAAGACCTTAAAAGTCAAGGTTGGGTTGTGTTTCTCAATAAATTCCAGGGTTATAACTTACAAGTGGCCCAAGATTTCACCCTTACATTCAAAAAATGCAGAGCCAAAGTGGGTGATACTCAATTGTAAATCACCGAGGAATTTCTGAGTGAGGCAACATGCCTCTCCCTCACTGGCCAAAAATGGTTTAAAAATTCAAAGATGGACAAGGTACCATGGAGTCTATTCGTCACCTCCCGAAAAATTCAATGTTGTGACAAAGGTATGCCACTCTTTTTGTTGAAGGATAGATGGCATGGTTTATTGGTAGTGTTAAGGCAATTTGTTACTTGTGAAGGTCGCTACGACCTCGTCTTCCTCTACCACATAAGGTTACTCATGCATCTTATCGGTTTCCAATTAAACATGCCATTTTACTTATTATGGAGCTTGTATGAAATGTCAAAGAGATATAAAAGGCGGAACTTGGATTCTAGCTTATTTCACCATGGGTTGATTAAGTTACTGTTAGTCCATCATCTGAAACTACTTGGTGACGATTGGGATGCTTTCATAACTCTCAATGGCTTTGTTACAGTAAACCTTGTAGAGACTCCGGGGATTGATAAACCTATTCTAGAGAAGCCTCTTTTTCCCTCTAGTGACAGACGAGTTTTCTTGTGCGAAAACCCTTTTGAAAGGGCTACGCCTGATCAGTCTGTGTGTGAGCAGTAGGCTATCATCTCTAAGCCTGTTAAAATTCCTGAGTGTGAACAAGCCTTCGACCATAAACTTAACATCAAATCCACCAGTGGAAACCCTTTCAAACAATCAAATAAAAATCGAGACTTGCGAGGGTTTAATAACAAGAGGGTTGGGAGACTAATTTCGAGTAGCCTACAAAATAGATCAAAATCTCATGTGAGCTCGATCAAATCGATGGAGGTCCATGAGAGCTCTGATTCTGAGATTGAAAAATTCCTAGCAGTTGAAGACCCAAATCACTCTAAATCAAATCTCAGTCAAGCTTTCGATTATGTGAATAACTTACCACCGTTCCTAAAGCACAACAAGGATTTTCCAGGAATTAAACTCGGTCAAAGGCCGACAGTGGATAGTGGAAGTGTTTTAACACACAGTCATACGCTTCCTCAACCATTTTCCCCTACTATAAATTGTGAAGTGTGTTTACATTGGATAGGTTTGTATTATACAAACATCCCCTTCCCTCAAGAAAATATCAAGGCTCTTACGACTCATATCCGCTCATTAGCAATTGAAAACCATGAGCTCAAGATCAATGCACAAAGGCAAGGAAAACGTTTGAAAAGGACTGGAAATATCATAATAAAAAATGTTGATAGTGTCGAATCCGTGATCAACTCTGAGATTTTGTGATTCAAATTTGGTTATCAGTTTGAATGGTAAGATTGGTTTTTATCTTATTTGTGTTTTTATTGTTATTTTTCTAATTAATATAGAGTTATTTAGATTTCTTTTGTCAATAATAAGACTGGCTACAGAATCGAGAGATTTTGTAGCCAAGTCAATTCTCATATAAAATATGGAAAATGTTAGTTAAATAAACATCTAATTTGCTTATTTTGTTTTCTTTCAAGATAGGATGTATCTTGTGGTGATCTCGTAAGATGGAGCATTGCTCGACTTAGTTAATTAGTCACTTCTTTTGGCTTATTTTGTAAATAAAAAAAAAAAACTTGTATAATTTTGAAGATACAGTTTGATATTGAGTGGCTTTTTTAGACCCTCTATATTTGTAACTTTTAGATCCTTTTGAGATATGATCCTATCTTAGACGATAGGATGCTTATCTTACATGAACTCTTTAAATACTCTATATTTTGTAATAGAAGACATATTGGCTAAGAGAAAAATATGGACGATTGATTCTAGAACTTAACGAAACATCATTCATGCATTTTGGCTTTAGCCTCTTGTTTATAATGTTGTCATCTATGTTTTGTTAATACTGCTACATATATAGATCTGATATCTTTAGATTAAGTAATCTGTGATGTGCAGGATTGTTATAATAAACATATCATCTATAATTTGATTCTCAAAATATAAATGTTGTGATCATAGTTTCAGTTAGAACAATAGGTTTTATCTTTCGATTTTAATTGAAAAACAAAATGAATAAGTTACTTTCAGATTTATCTTACAGTAATCATGTATAATTATGAGATCACAGGTTTTTGTTTGTGTGCCCGCTTCAGTCATTAAAACCCAAACTGCCAACACATGTTATGGATTTATTTAGAACATTCATAAGGTTCATTGCAGGTTTCCTTCTTGGACATGGTAGTTGGACGTTCTCTACTCATGCAGATGCTTGGATAAACATCACTAACTCACTTACATGTTATCTCATCTGTATTTTTCTGTCATTTACTTATCATTGAAACTCAAATGTATGGTTCAACTTTTGACTATCCACACGTTTATGTTTCATTGTATTTTTTTTTCTTGTATTAGCTTAGATTTATAAAGGAAAAACAAAAAATATTTTTTTATGTGCTTTCTTTATCTGCTTCCTAGAAGCAATCATTCTACACATTGATTTTCATAAGTTTCGATTAAAACTTGCAGTTTGTAAATCATGTACATAAGTAATATTTGTAAATCTTCTATTTAAATATATCTACAACTGTTACATTATACATATGT
>JZKD02S0152113.1:132735-147189 GCA_000966675.3 Picea glauca | reverse complement strand
ATATATATAGTGATTAGTAATTAGTTAGTTATTTCATTTCTTTTATTTGTTTCTTTTAGCACTTTTAGATTGGCTAACGGAGCCATTAAACCCGTCAACTAAATTGACCAGACTCATTCTTTTAGTTGACGAACGGTCAATTTCGCCCGCCAAAAAATGACGCTAGAAGGAGGGCTTGAATACAATTGATGGCACGTGGAGGTTGAAAAAATCCACTCCCACATACTCGCTCCCCTATAGTAACATGTAGTCACTCAGACAACAACGTTACTTTTGAAACAACAAATACCTCGAACGGAAATCCTGAGATTCCCGTTGATCAAGTAACACCAAATCCTCAAGGGGTCGACATACAAGAAGTCATTCGCCAGTCACTCTTAAGGGCACACAGTGCTTTGGCCCATATCAGACAACCTAGTAGGCCTCTCAATCAAACTTTAGATTTCTCGGATATCCAAGAGAAACTTGAAGGAAATGGTCTACGTTTTGATCCTTTAGAAGATAATACCACAAATCCTGACCATACCCCTACTCTTGGAGCTGAAGGATTTGGTATTCCACCTTCCCCACCTTATTCATCTCCTTCCTCTTCAGGAGGAGAGTCATCTGACGAAGGAAGTTCTTCATCTGAACCATCTCAAACTTGGACACCACTTACACCCATGGAAAACCAAAACAATCTCGCTAGACCTTGGCTCGATCAAGATGTTGTGCCTGTACCTGGACCCCAACACCCTTTACCAAAAAATCTGGAGAAATGGTTACCTAAGTTCAATCCAAATTCTAAACAATTCACCGAGGATCACATAGATAAATTCATGCTATCCATTAGACTCCAAAGTGTAGAACTTGAAGATGTAGTATGTAGACTTTTTCCTTACACGTTTGAGGGCAATGCCTCTACATGGTATTTCGCCCAACAACCTCACACCATTGTATCTTGGGACAAATTCAAGACCTATTTTCTAGAGAAGTTCAGAGATGATAAATCTTTGAAAGTCTTAGTAATGGAACTCTCCAGCTTAAAGATAAACCCTAAGGAGAAAGTAAAAGATTTTAACCAAAGGTTACTCACGTTAAAAAACCGAATCCCCATTGATTCAATGCCCGCAAAAAACCTTATTGTAGCATATTACACTAAAGCTCTACACAATAATATAGCAATTTGGGTTAAAAGGTCTAAGAAGTCAACGTTATTGGAAGCCTTCGAGGAGGTGAGCCAAATCAAAAAAGTTATTTTGAGATTGAAAGATAATCTTAGTAATGAGGCAGAAATAACCCCATCTTCTAAGAAGAAAATAGAAATTCTTCCTAGGCCTCCCCAAACTAAAACCCAATCAGAAACATCAAACTTAGAAAGTTTACAAAAGGTTGTCCAAAAATTATCGAATCAATTTGTAGACTTGAGGAGATCGGCTGAAGAAGCATCTTCGAGCAAAGGAAGTTACAAACCTCCTTTCAGAAAAACTTTTCCCCCCAACTGGCCTTATCCGACCCCTGAGGGTCTGAATTTCGAAAGCTTGCAATATGATCTGCAAACTATCCTTGAAGCACATGATAACTTAGTTCCCCCTGATAATTTTGAAGACGTGGTTGAAGAAGTAGTTGAAGAAGAGGAGTCACTTCCCAATGTCTTCGGACATTTTTTCAACAGTATTTTTCAAGCCAATTTTGAAACTGTCCATCCTTACAACACTAGAAGCAAAGCACAAAGTAAACCCTCCTCCAAAATAAGTACTAATGTGCCTCCAAAACAATTGACACAAGATGAAACAAAACAGAATTTAACAGCCCCAAGTTTAGAGTATGATTTGATTGAAGACCTAAAGAAACTTAAGGATAATATTTATGTTTACGAACTTTTGAAATTCCCTCTTCTTCTACATAAAATGCTTCAGAACATCGTAGAAAATAGTAAAAACAACAACTTGAACAACAAAAAAATTGCAGAAATAAGTTCTAAAACAACTCAAAAGGTCCATGCTAAAGAAACACCTAAACCCCCAAATAAAAGGTATCTCACTGGAAAAACTGTATCAAATGTAGATAAAGTAATTTCAGGGACAATGGCTAAAACTCAGCAGAATTCTGTTGTTAATACTCGCAAAAATGTCCCACCTTTCTTATTAACTTTTGAAATTTTCAATAGAAATGTACATAATTGCATGGTAGATTTTGGCGCATCATCAAATGTGATTCCCTTGTCTATTTTCCAAAAAATCAATGCTAAAGTTCATCCTTCCAGTATTAAAATCATTCAGCTCGATCAAACGAATGTTAAGGTAATTGGTGAACTAGAGAATGTGCTTGTTAGGTTGTCTTCTAATCCTAAAGTTCACCAGATTATTGACATCATTGTTGTTGACATCCCTGACGTCTATGGTTTATTTTTGAGCAGGGATTGGTCCAAGAAACTACATGGGTACTTTGCAATAGATTGGTGTCATTTGTGGCTACCAGAAAATGGAAAGCCAAACAAAATTAGGATTAACTGCGAACGTTACCTCAAGCACACCGTGACGGATTTGAATGATTCTATTGAACCATTTACTGCTTCCACTAATTCACTTGAAATGTAGGGAATGAACACCTTATTGAGTAACTTCATGGCTGAAACCTCCCCCATCACCGATCTGAAATAAAAGTCGGAGCTCATGACATGTACTCAGTCAACAACTTTACCAAATGTGCCAAACACTGCCGACGAAGCTCAGATATGGTCATTTTACTTCGATGGATCCAAATCCAAAGAATGATCTGGTGCAAGATGTGTACTCATTGACCTGATAGGTAGTAAAACCTTTATCTCCTGTCAACTAGAGTTTGAATGTACCAACAACACTACGAAATACAAGGCACTTTTACAAGGACTCAAGAAAGATGTAGATATGAACGTAAAGAACTTAATCCTATTCGGCGATTCAGAAATTGTGTTCAGATAGGTAATAAATTCCATACATTGACTATCACCACACTTGAAAAGTTACCAAACTGAGGTATGGAATCTAATGCACAAATTTTCCACATTTAACATCAATTCCATTCCTAGATTAAACAATTATGAGGATAATTTGTTAGCTAACGTCACTTCTAAACTTTTGCCTACAGAAGGTCTTTCTCCAAATTCATTTTCAATTGAGTTATTGTTCAAAACATTGATCCCAGACAACGTCACTAATTGGAGAGTGTTTGATGATGATCAACAGATCATCAGTTTTTTGCACATGGAGGACACCTTCCAAGGTGCAGTTATTGATGAAGGCACTCACGATGAAAATCTCTGCAATTTCATGGTAGTATCAGAGCTGAGGTCTCCCAAATCAACATCTAATCTGGTAAACTCTATTCCTAAATATGTGGTAAGACTAGAGAAGTTTTATGATTTGCATGATAAATTCAGAAAATTGGTAAATTGTAAAACAAACGGTTCTTCCTTGACTCATGAAAAGGTAAATCTAGGGACTAAATATAATCCACAATATATCAATCTGGGAAAGGGATGTTTCGAGCAAGAGAGGTCCACTTTTATAAAAATGTTTAGAGAAATCAAGGATGTATTTGCTTGGAAATATGATGATTTAAAAACTTTTGAGCCTAATATAATACAACATATCATCCCCATGAAACCCCAAACTCAACCTTTTCAGCAGAAGATGAGAAAGATGCACCCTAAGTTGGAACCAACAATCAAGAAAGAACTAAATAAATTATTGAACGCAAATATAATCTTCCTAGTAAGACACACACAATGGGTGTCTAACCTGGTTCCTGTAAGGAAGAAAAGTGGTGAAATTCGACTCTGTGTCGATTTTCGTAACATGAATCGAGTGTCTGACAAAGACAATTATCCTGTTCCTCCAATGGAACAAATTCTTCAGAAGGTATCTGGTTCCAAAAGACTATCACTGCTAGACGTTTTTTTGGGATACAACCAGGTCCTCATGTCTCCCCCAGACCAGTTGAAAACCTCTTTTTGTACCCCATGGGGTACTTACACCTACAGGAAAATGCCTTTTTGACTTATAAATGCCGAGGCCATTTTTTCAGAGAGAAATGGATATTTCTTTTCATGGTCTCATAAATCAATCAGTAGTGGTCTATCTTGATGACGTTACTTTTTTCTCCAAAAACAAGAAAGATCACTTGTCTCACCGTAGGTCTGTACTAGAATGATTCCACAAGTACGACATATCTCTCAACCCTAAGAAGTCTATCTTTGCAGTGGAACAAGGAAAAATTCTCAGATTCATAGTATCCAGCGATGGGATGATCATCGATCCCGAAAGAACTCAATCTATTTCCAAACTTCCTCCCCCCTCCTCCAAAACATCTATGCAATACTTTTTAGGCCAAATCAATTTTGTCAGAAGGTTTGTCCCGAGTTTCTCAAAAATGGTAAGGCCATTGTAAAACTTAATTAAAAATGATGTTCAGTATCATTGGGGACCACAAGAAAATCAAGCTTTTGATTCTATCAAAAAATCCATAGTGGAAGCCTTTTCCTTAACGAGTCTTGATTTCTCACAAGATTTCACTCTTTATACTTTTGCCTCTGACCGATCTTATGTCATTGTTTTGATCCAAAAGAATGTTGAAAGAAATGAAATCCCCATTGCCTTTATGAGCTCATCCTTCAAATGAGCGGAGCTTAACTACCCAGTTGTAGATCAATAGGCTTATGTAGTTTTCAAAGCAGTGAAACATTTCCGATCATATTTGCTGAAATCAAAAACTAAAGTCATTGTGCCTTATCCTGCTGTCAGAAACTTGTTAGTACAAAAGGAATTGGGTGAAAAATGAGAAAACTAGATGACATCATTACAAGAGTATGACCTCGAAATTACCCCTGCACAAATTGTCAAAGTTCAAGGTCTATGCAAACTAGTGGTTGATTCGGTTGAAGAGAAATAGAGTCAAATTAATGTCTTAATTATAAATCAGTGTAGTCAAAATTAGATCTGTTGTACACAAGTTGTTGCTAATTCTTGGTTTGATGATATTACATTTTATCTAAGACACGGTTCTTCTCCTCACCATCTCAATCCAAAAAATAGAAGAGTATTAAGACTAAAATCTACACCTTTCCAGCTGGTAAATGACGTATTATTCCGTAAGAATTTTGATAATGTCATCATGCATTGTTTCGAAATAGATGAAGTAGAGAAAGTATTATCTGAATTGCATGCAGGTGAAGTTGGTGGGCACTTCAGTGGAGACACCATTGCTCACAAAGTATTAAGAGTTGGGTAATATTGGCCCATGTTGTTCAAAGATGTCCATGCATTATGTCGTAAATTCATAATCTACCAAAAGGTTGTTGGACGAGTACAAAATGAAGCATTCCCTTTGCAACTTGTTTTGGTATATTCACCTTTTAAGTAGTGGGATCTTGACATCATAGGGTCAATTAACCCCACTTCCTCACAACAACATAAATACATCATTACAACAACGGATTATTTTACCAAATGGTCCAAGGCTGCACCACTAAAAGTGGTAAACACTAATCAGGTAATATCTTTCCTTAACTCAAACATCATTACTAGATTCGGTAATCCTGAATGTTTGGTATTCAATAATGCTTCCTACTTTTCATCCCTCGATATGAGTGTTTTTTCTTTAGAAAAGGGGATCAAACTAAAATATTCTTCAATCTATTACCTTCAAGGAAACGACTTAGCAGAATTGACAAATAAAAACCTGATCAAGATCATCAAGAGGAGAGTTTCTGAAAACCACAAGAACTGGCACAACACGCTTTTTAATGCACTATGGGCTGATAGGGTGACTCTTAAAAAATCTATTGGTAATTCTCCTTTCTTTCTCGTCTATAGAAGAGAAGCAATTCTCCCTCCTCATGTTTTGCTTCCCTCTCTGCAATTATCGCAGAAAGTTCAAGAAGAAGATTGTCCTCCTCTTGAAAGTCAAATTAATTCTTTGTTGAAACTAGAGGAAGTAAGAGCACAAGCAAAAGAGAGATTAGATCAACATCAACATATTGTGAAAGGTTGGTTTGATGCAAACTCTGCTTCAGATAGAAACTTCGAGATAGGAGATTTGGTTCTCAAGTGGGATAAACCTCACGAAGGGAAAGGAGAACACACCAAGTTCCAGAACCTTTGGTTGGGGCCCTTCGGAATCACTAAAAAACTAGGTCCCGGCTCTTTCCGCCTACAAAATTTAGAGGGACATCTAGACACCTTCCCGGTGAATGGCCAAGCTCTCAAGAGGTATTTTTTGTGATAATCCCAGATCCACATTTTGTACATATTTTTCTATTTTGATTTATTTTTATTTTCTGATTTCGGTTCTTTTCATTTTGTTTGTTTTCGTTGCTTTCTGGTTAAACTTATGTTTGTGTCACCTTTTAATTCGTCAAGGGAAACCGGAATGCATCATTATGAAGAAACGGTTAAGGTCTTTTCAGTAGCATCGATGCTGTGAATTGTTGGAACATAGACTGGCTAAAAGAAAAATTTATGTTCAAAGCAGGTTCCCTGGTCTCACTTTATAATTATGAGTAGACACGACCATCTTTAAATATTTTTACGTTGTCCTTGATTTTAAAGAAAGCGAATCAAGTATGCCTTCTTGTCCTCGAAAAATTAGTTTCATCAAAAAACTAATTTCATATCATAATGAAGTTTATCAAGCACAAAATTTAAAGGCTAAAAGATAACAAGTGTTCTAAAGACTGAAATTTTTCAGCATCACCCCACTCTTCTTAATATCTTTAAATTTATATCAGATTGTAAATAATTTCTCAAGAGTTGTGGGAAGTGTTTGTAAACTCACCGGGATACTAAATAGATCTGCTGGAAGCGGGAAAATGCATGCATGATACCAAGACAACTTCGTCGGGGTACCGAATAGGCCTGCTGGCAGCGAAGCAATGTCAGGTTCAAGAAAAGTATCAGGTATAAATTTTGATATTGGCCTTAAGTATCCTTCATTTTGAATTGAAATTTCTTGGAAAAGGTAGAGGCATCAGAGTGGGTTAATTGACATCCCTTCCAAGGCTATGGATGCCTGCTAGCAGCAGTGTCCCTATCAACAGTATCAGAGCCATTGACTTGAACATCGTTTCTCTCGTAGTTATAATTTTACACCGGATTTCATTTGAACGGGAAGATATATGAAGTTGGACTGTGTAATTATTGTTGATATGCTTGATGTCCTTCAACTATTCTTTGATCTGTAATCATTCTAAGCAGTCCTAGCATGAACTCGTTGGTGATGTAGAGATAACTGCTTTTCCTAGAAAGTCACCATTGTTGGCAGCCCTACATATTTTGTGCTTTTAAAGTGACAAATGAAAATTCTTGTAGCTGCCTACGCCTCATCTTGTAAATATTTCTATTCGAAGGTGACTAGTCGGTTGTAAAAAGGATGTTTTGATTGTTCATTTCATTTTTATTTGTTTTCATGCTTGATTCATGACTGTAAGCATGAATCAAGCAAATTGAAACTAAAGTTGCATTTTGATTTTTATCTAAGGCTTGGTCTCAAGGAGTCAATGGGCTTAATTTTTTTCATTTTAAATGAGGTTATCATATACCAATGAAACACCTATGATGAGTTTCTATTTGATGGTATGCTTATATCTTTTAAATGATATACCAATTTTTTGTTTAATATTTAGTTTATGAAAACATATCCATGTCCTAGCCTTTGCAATATGAGTGTACCCATTTCGTATCATGGGATTTAAACGCATTGGGACAGTGTCCTGTACGGTGCGTTAACTGGCAAAAAAGAGTTGACAGACCACTCATTTCGAGTTAATATTTTGAGCAGTGGATGTACTCAAATCATTCATAACAAGGAATGTTTAAACCCCATAGCTGAGACCTCCTTATGTTTGTTTTGATAGCACGGGCTCTCTGCTTATTTTCTTTTCATGGGATCCATTCAGAATTGTCCCTCCTACCTCTATCGTCTAAAACCACAGTGAACTATGGTCACCCTCTGTTTCCATCTATTCAAACCCTTATGGCCCCCATCGTCCGATTTGAGCCGAATGGCTCCCAAACCTTACTACTATGTGATGACATGAGTGAAGACCTTAAAATTCAGGGTTGGGTTGTGTTTCTCAAGAAATTCCAGGGTTATAACTTACAAGTGGCCCAAGAGTTCGCCCTTACATTCGATGGATTCAGAGCCAAAGTGGGCAATATTCAATTAGAAATCACCAAGGAATTTCTGAGTGATGTAAGAGGCCTCCCCCTCACCGGCCAAAAATGGTTTAAAAATTCAAAGATGGACGAGGTACCATGGAGTCTATTCGTCACCTCCCAAAAAATTAAATGTTGTGACAAAGGTATGCTGCTCTCTCTGTTGAAGGATATATGGCATGGTTTATTGGTAGTGTTAAGTCAATTTTTTACTTGCGAAGGACGTTGCGGCCTCGTCTTCCTCTACCAAATAAGGTTACTCATGCATTTTATTGGTTTCCAATTAAACATGTCATTTTACTTATTAAGGAGCTTGTATAAAATGTCAAAGAGATATAAAAGGCAGAACTTCGATTCTAGCTTATTTCACCATGGGTTGATTAAGTTACTGTCAGTCCATCATCTGAAACTACTTGGTGACGATTGGGATGCTTTCATAACTTGCAATGGATTTGTTATAGTAAACCCTGTAGAGACTCGGGTGGTTGATAAACCTATGCTAGAGAAGCCTCTTTTTCGCTCCAATGACAGGCCGGTTTTCTTTTGTGAAAACCCTTGTGAAAGGGCTACACCCGATAAGTCTATGTGTGAGCAGCAGGATGTCAGCTCCAAGCTTGTTAAAATTCTTGAGTGTGAACAAGTTGTCGATCATAACCTTAACATCAAATCCACCAATGGAAACCCTTCCAAACAATCAAAGAAAAATCGAGACATGCGAGGGTTTAATAACAAGAGGGTTGGGAGACTAATTTAGAGGAGCCTACGAAATAGATCAAAATCTCATGTGAGCTCAATCGAATCGATCAAGGTCCATGAGATCTCTGATTCTGAGATTGAAAAATTCCTGGCAGTTGAAGACCCAAATCACTCTAAACTGGATCTCATTCAAGCTTTCGATTATGTGAATAACTTGCCACCATGCCTAAAGAACAACAAGGATTTTCCAGGAATTAAACTCGTTCAAAGGCCGACAGTGGATAATGGCATTATTTTTAACACACAGTCATGCACTTCCTCAACCATTTTCCCCTGCTGTAAATTGTGTAGTGTGTTTACATTGGATAGGTATGTATTACACATACATCTCCATCCTTCAAGAAATGATCAAGGCTCTTACAGCTCAAAACCGCTCATTAACAATTGAAAACCACGAGCTCAAGATCAATGCACAAAAGCAAGGAAAACATTTGAAAAGGACTGGAAATATCATAATAAAAAACAATGATAGTGTCAAAGCCGTGATCAACTTTGAGATTTTGTGATTCGAATTTGGTTATCAGTTTGAATGGTAAGATTGGTTTTTATCTTATTTGTGTTTTTATTGTTATTTTTCTAATTAATATAGAGTGATTTAGATTTCTGTGGTCAATATTAAGACTAGCAACATAATCGAGAGATTTTGTAGCCAAGTCAATTCTCATATAAAATTTGGAAAATGTTAGTTAAATAAACACCTGATTTGCTTATTTCATTTTCTTTCAGGATAGGATGTATCTTGTGGTGATCTCATAAGATGGATCATTGTTGGACTTAGTTAATTATTCACTTGTTTTGGCTTATTTTGTAAATCAAAACAAAAAACTTGTATAATTTTGAAGATATAGTTTGATATTGAGTGGCTTTTTTAGACCCTCTATCTTTGTAACTTTTAGATCCTTTTGAGACCTGATCCTATCTTAGAAGATAGGATGATTAGCTTACATGAACTCTTTAAATACTCTATATTTTGTAATAGAAGACATCTTGGCTGAGAGCAAAAGATGGACGATTGATTCCAGAACTTAATGAAACAACATTCATGCATTTTGGCTTTAGCCTCTTGTTTATAATGTTGTCATCTATGTTTTGTTAATACTGCTACATATATAGATCTGATATCTTTAGATTATGTAATATGTGATGTGCAGGATTGTTATATTATAAATACCATTGATAATTTGCTTCTCAAAATATAAATGCTATGATCATAGTTTCAGTTAGAATGATAGGTTTTATCTTTCAATTTTAATTGAAAAACGAAATGAACAGGTTACTTTTAGATTTATCTTACAGTAATCATGTATAATTATGAGATCACAAGTTTATGTTTGTGTCTCCTCTTCAGTCATTAAAACCCAAACTGCCAACACATGTTATATATTTATTTAGAACAATCATAAGGTTCATTGCAGGTTTCTCTCTTGGACGTGGTAGTTGGACGTTCTCTACTCATATAGATGCTTGGATACACATCACTAACTCTCTGACAGGTTATCTCATTTGTAGCTTTCTATCATTTACTTATCACTGAAACTCAATTGTATGGTTCAACTTTTGACTATCCACACGTTTATGTTTCATTTTATTTTCTTTTCTTGTATTAGCTTAGATTTATAAAGGAAAAACAAAAAATATTTTTTTTATGTGCTTTCTTTATCTGCTTCCTAGAAGCAATCATTCTACACATTGATTTTCGTAAGTTTTGATTAAAACTTGCAGTTTGTAAATCATGTACATAAGTAAGATTTGTAAATCTTCTGTTTAAATATATCTACAACAGTTACATTATACATATGTATATATTTATATAGTGATTAGTAATTAGTTAGTTATTTCATTTCTTTTATTTGTTTCTTTTAGGACTTTTAGATTGGCTAATGGAGTCATTAAACCCTTCGGAACGATTTACACCAAATGGCTTGGGTTATTTAGACAACCCTGGACCAGACTCATTCTTTTAGTTGACGAATGGTCAATTTCGCCCGCCAACAATAAGGTAGTTCAAAAATCCTCCATGAAATATCTTAGAATGATAGCATACTGACTTAGCTCCTTGAATCAAAATTTCTCCCATAGCATACCCACTTGCATCTGTCTCCACTTATAAAGGATTCTACATGTTAGGAAATGAAAGAATTGGTGCTTTAATGATCTTTCATTTCAGATCATTGAAATATTTCTATTTATTATTTCCACACTAAAAACTCTTACCACTCACTATTATGGCATGGAGTCATGCAATTACCATTGAAAAGGATGATATGAAATTTCAAAAGTACTACACTACCCAAAAAAGATACTAAATTCAATGTATTAGTAGGAACTTTCCACTTCATTATGACCTCCATATTTAAAGAATCTATCTTGATTTCCCCTTCACCAATCAAATATCCCAAATACACCATTGACTGCTGATCAAACTCACATTTCTTTAGGTTAGCTAGTAACTAATACTTTTTTATATTCTCTAACACTTGCATGCGATGTGATATGTGCTCCTCCCATGTAGAGATATAAACCAATATGCCATCCAAACACACCATTAAAATGAATCTAAATAGGGATGCAATGCATCATTAATCAATTGCATAAATGTTTCTGGTGCATTACAAAAAACAAAAGGCATGACCAACCATTCATATACAACTTTCCTTGTCTTGATGGTGGTATTATAGGTGTCTTATTATTTAACGTATACTTGGTTGTATCCTGATTTGATATCCAACTTAGTGAAGTACTTGTCATGTTGTAATTGATCTAACAAAAATCATCAATCCTAGACATAGGGTATCGATTCTTGAGTTTGATATTGCTCAACATCTTTGTAATTGATACAAATTCACCAAGTCCCATCCTTCTTCCATATTATGATGATATGCCACCCATAAGGTGAAGTGATTGGTTGAATTACTCCCAACTCCAACAGTTGCTACAACTGTCTCTTCACTTTTTCTTCTTCTAAAACAAACTATCTATACAACCCTATATTTGGTAATGGGGAGTCAAGAAATAGGTGTATTTCATTCTCCACTTTCCTCTTAGGAGATAACCCTCTAGTCTCTTGGAACACACCTCTATATTCCTACAACAACTTCCCCAACTATTTTTTTTTCTTTTTGGTACATCCCTTTCTGAAGTTGGATCTGATGAGAAACTGGGAGATAGTAAAGACCGAGAAAACAAGTCAATAAAATATCATGAAAAAGAGAAACCATGTTCCATTTCCTTAACTCTTTCATGATCTCTATTCAAAATGGAAGCAAAAGTGGAAATCAAACCCTATCAAGGTGACATCAATATTGTTGAGTTAAATCATTGATTGTAATAGTCAGAAGTGTATTTCAATGTCCATAATATAAATGAAGAGCATAAAATTGAATGTTCTCGATTGAAACTAGAGGTCCATGCACCAACCTGGAGGGAAATATAGACATACATTCATAGGTTGGTGGGTTATCTACTAGTAACTAAGTGGGGGGATTTTAAAACTGTCATCAAGTCCCAGCTCTATCCTATTTGGTATGTAGAGGACCAATGGATCCGTTGGAATCACTTCAGGAAAAGGAAAGGGAAGAGTGTGAAAGGGTACACAACTAAATTTAGGAAGATGAAAATAATGTTGGGTATCTCTCCTAAGTACCTAAATGTAATCCTCAAGTATATAGGGGGTCCACATAGTCATTTGAAAAAACAAGTGATGCTATTCAAAACTAGGACCATTGACAAGGATTTTGTGTAAGCACAATATATGGAGAACATAGACCATAATAAAATACAACCAAGTGTTTCTAAACATAAAGACTACAAAGTTGCTTCCAAGGAGGGGAAGAACAAGTGGAAAGAAAAAGAAAAGAAGAAAAAATCTACTGCACATCAGTGAAAGGATCCAAAAAACCACTACGATCATTTCAATATTGATGGTCACACCAAAGACGGGTGTTGGAAGCTACATCCAAATTTGAATCCAAAGAAACATAAGAAGAATGTCATGAAGAAAAACCTTCTAGGAAAAAAAATTGGGCAACTAGGTAGAGAAAAGCATATATGTGGGTGAGAAAATTGTCTTCACTTTAGTGCAAAACGGGGTGAATCTATGTAGAATTTATCAAAAGTTAGAGAAGGAATTAACAAAACTCTTCCATAGCAAGATCCAGGTCAAAAATACCAAGGTATGTGCTCTATTAGATTCCATGTCATAGGATAACCTCATAGTGGAGGATCTAGTGAGTAAGATTGGGTTGGAGGTTCATGATCATGAGAGCCCATGTCCATTGGGATGGGTGAATAAGGATGCATATATCAAAGTCACTTAATAGTGTAAGATAATTTTTTCTATAATTGTATATTATATTGATGAAGTGGAGTTAGATGTAGTACCCCTTGATGTGTATGGTGTAGTATTTGGAAGCCCCTACATGTATATGAAGCATGTGATATTTATGCGAAGAGAAAAAGAGTACCACTTGATAAATAATGGGAAGTATTACATAATAAATGCACACAAAGGAAATTCAAATATCTCTCTGGTAAGTGATAACCAAGAAAAAACTTTTATCGGTCCTAGTAAGAGCCACCAACAAAGAAGGGTCGAAAAATTTGTCCTAGTTAGAGCCACCAACCTCCTCGAATGGTCGAAACTTGTTTGCTAGAGTCACCATGAGGAGGGCCATGTTGAAAGATATATCAACAACTTACTCTTCCAATATTGAAAATATATATTTCATTTCAACTCAAGGATTTTTATCAAGAAATTCATCTACCATGGCTAGGGTTTTCTGACCTTCTTCTTAAGACAATTCTTGGATCCTACAACTTTCTATGAATACCAAAAACAAAAATACTC
Organism: Picea glauca; assembly: GCA_000966675.3. Taxonomy (NCBI): domain Eukaryota; kingdom Viridiplantae; phylum Streptophyta; class Pinopsida; order Pinales; family Pinaceae; genus Picea; species Picea glauca. Next base: position 133,413 of record JZKD02S0152113.1, on the reverse strand, counting down.
TGATAGCAATATGATTTGTAAACTGTTGTTGATATTCCACTAGAACAATTTATCACAACATATGTTATAATATTCTAAAATATTATATCAACAATTTACTTCCTTAGATCCTAGATTAATTATTACTATCTTATTACTTATATTTATGAAAATAAATGAAATAAAAAAATGAGAGAAAAATAAAATGAACACTCTATCCACACAATTGAACACAAGATGTATCCTGAGAAACCCAATATGGAATAAAACCCATCCATAAGGTGATGCATATACTCTACTCTCTTTTCTTTAGTTATGAAATGAAAATACAAAGAAAGAGGCACTCATTGTGGAGTTTCCTTTAAAACGGTGGCCTGAAAGGATCCTATAGAATCTTATTCCTCCTCTGTTATTCTCTCAAATCCACTCCTATATTTTATTTTCAACTATGGAATAAGTACAATTCTAAAGAGTGGAACCCTTTCTCCTCATATTTTCCCAATATTTAACATAGCCCGATAACCATCTAGGGTTAGAGTTTTTATTAAGAACCAAATATCAATATAGCATAGAAAAACCTGAGAAAAAGTACTCAATGCCTTGAAAAAGAGATAATTTCAGATAATAAGCCTCTTCAAGGGGGAAACCTCCTTTTACCCCACTTAAATATTCAAGTACAAGATGATTCAAAATGAAAAT
>JZKD02S0152113.1:115481-126291 GCA_000966675.3 Picea glauca | reverse complement strand
GGAAATATCTGTCTCTGTATATTTCATATGTGTGAATGATGTTGAATGTTCTATTGCTTACTTCCCTGCATTATTGTGATTGTCATTCAGTGCTCTGCAAAGAGTTTAAAATAAGTATAATTGTTTAATCTCGATAACAACTGATTCACCCCCCCCCCTCTCAATTGTTCAACAATTGGTATCAGATTCGGCCCCTTTTATCTAAGGGTAGATCCTAGATCTTAAACATTTCAAGACATGATAGAAATTCAACCAATAAGGCCCCTCTGTTCAATGGAACAAAATTTACCTTCTGGAAAGTTAGAATGAGAACCTACATAATGGCTTTAGGTGCAGATGTCTAGGATGTGGTAGATATTGGTTATGTAAAGCCAATTGTACTAGCCAATAAGAATGACAAAGTAGAATTTAGCTTCAACGCTAAGGCTATGAATTCTATCTTGAGTGGGCTTGCAGAATCAGAATTTGTAAAAGTTATGCACGTAGGAACTGCCAAAGAAATGTGGGACAAACTAATTAGCAGTTATGAAGGTAATGAGAAGGTAAAGGAAGCCAAGCTTCAAACCTACAGAGTACAGTTTGAACAGTTGAAGATGAAAGAAGACGAAACTGTTGGAAAATACTTTCTTAGAGTTGAAGAACTGGTAAATGCAATGAAAGCACTTGGTGAAAAAAATGAGGAACCTTCTTTAGTTCAGAAAATTTTGAGATCTCTACCAGATAGGTTCATCCCGAAGGTCTCTGCTATAGAATAACTTAATGATCTAAAAACCTTGGAGTTTGATCAACTTCTAGGAACATTGACTTCATATGAAAGGATAATAGTTAAAGATAAACCCACCTCCAGAGAAGCATCATTTAAGGCAGTCAAGAATGAGGATTCTGAGCCTGATGAAATTGAAGAAAAATTTGTGAAGAGACTAAAGAAGGGATCAGGCCAATACAAAGGTAAACTGCCTTTCAAATGTTTCAACTATGGAAATATAGGTCATTTTGCAAATAAATGTCCTCACAAACGAAATGATCAGACATGTGATGATGAGGAGAAGCACAAACACAGAAATTTCTTTAAAGAGAATAATTTTAAGAAGAAAAGTCTTTGTGTAAACAATTATGATGATCCTTCAGATGATGAAGACAATGACTCCTCTATTGAAGATAAACCAAATGAATTCATACTTATGGCCAAAGAGGACTATGATAATAAAAGCACGAGAAGTGAGGCTAATGAAGAAGAAGTCGTGGTTGATATGGAAGGAGAACTGATCAGTGCACTGGAAGAGATTGACAAACTCAGAATTAAGAACAGAAAGAAAAAACAATTGTTGATACAGTTCGAGAAAGACAATAAATAGCCTGATGAAGACTTTGCCCTACTAAAAGTGGAATTAGAAGAGGCAAATAAAATCGAGGAAATTCTGAAACAATAGTTATCAGAAAAGAAGGCAAGATGTAAAGATCTGGAAGAAGAAGTAGTGAAAACTAGAAAAGAGTTGGAGAGGTTTCAAGCCTTGTATCATCAGAATCTGTCAAGTATCAAAGCCTCAGAAGGATTAGCCACCATTCTGATTCAGCAAAGAAATCCAAAGATGAAAATTGGTTTGGGTTATGAAGAGGGATCAAGTAGTGGCCAGCCAAGAAACAAAGAACCTATCAAGTTTGTCAAATCCTCAAACATTGACAATATTCACTCTTCAGAAACAAAGAAAGAAAATCAGCCACCAAGAAGGAATGAAAGAAAAAGAACCAGAACCGAATCTGTAGATCAGAGAAATTATCGGCATGAAAGAAATCGACCTCCTCAAAGAAGATAGACTTTTCCCAGGTACCAATGTTTTTTCTATGGGTATTTTTTCTTTTGTTCTAACTTTGGTCATAAAGCTGTAAACTATTCTTTAAAATTAAATTATGAGCAATCAAGACATTCAAGGTATAGATATATGACACAACAAAGAATGAGACAGCCAAGTAACAAACGACCACAGACTGCAAATCACTTGATGGATGGGAAAAGGACATAGGTTAAGCACAACAATCGTTATGATCCTTTATTCAATGAACCATAATATTACATCTGTCATAACTATGGACACAAATCTGTTGACTATCTCTTAAGGAACTATAAACTAGATTTGAATTCCCCTACTGAAAATGTCAAGGTTTGGAAGAAGAAAGAAAGTGACAAGTGTGGATTAGTGTTGTCAGCTCAAAGACAAATGAACCCTTGGTATATAGACAGTGGATGCTCCAAACATATGAGAGGAGACAAAGGTAAGTTTCTATCTCTAAGTGAAAGAAAATCAAGAAATGTAACCTTTGGAAATGATTCTCCAGGTAAAATAAAGGGTAAAGGGATGGTGAGTTTAAGTAATGGAAAAGTAAAAGCCCAAGATGTTCTGCTTGTAGATGGGTTGAAAAATAATCTACTCAGTGTAATTCAAATGTGTGACAAAGGATGTGAAGTGATGTTCACATCCAAGGACTACAAGATAAAGTCTGTAAACTTAGGACAAGTGATGGCCCAAGGCATAAGGACAGAAAATAATGTATATGTGCTTAAATAAGATAGAGAAGAGTGTCATCTAAGAAAACACAATGAAATCTAGTTATGGCATAGGAGCTTTGGACATCTAAACTTTGACCACTTAATCAAGCTCAAAAATCTTGAGGTAGAAAAGATCTTCCAAGAATATCAAAGCCCCAAGATTCTATGTGTAAACCCTGCCAAGTAGGAAAGCTAACTAGGACACAATTTAATTCTAAGAGCTCTACTTCAATAGAGAAACCAATCCAACTAGTTCATATGGATTTATGTGGACCATCAAGACAGGAAGGCACAGGGAAAGAAAACTACTTCATGTTGATTATTGATGATTACTCCATAATTACTTGGGTTTCTTTCCTCAAGGAAAAAGATGAATCATTTGAGAAGTTTAAAAAATTTAAGGATTTAACTGAGAATCAAATAGGAAAGAGGTTAAAGGAAGTAAGATCAGATAGAGGAGGAGAATTTATGTCAAGTGATTTCATTGAATTCTGTGATAAGCATGGGATCAAGAGAGAATACACAATCCCAAGAACTCCACAACAAAATGAAGTAGTTGAGAGGCAAAACAGAATAGTGCAACAAATGGCCAGGTCAATGATGAATGAGAAGAACATTGGTCAAACCTACTGGGTAGAAGAAATACACACAGTAGTCCATGTTCTTAACAAATCCCACCTCAGACCACAAAGTGACAAGACACCTTATGAACTGTGGTATGGGAGACCTGCTTCAATCAAGCACTTCAAAGTCTTTGGGAGTAAATGTTACATAAAGAATAATGATGAGAACCTTGGAAAATATGATGACAGCGATGATGAAGATATATTCTTAGGGTATGCTACAAATAGTAAAGGATACATGTGCTATAATAAGAGGCTGCATAAAATGGTTGACTGTATTGACGTAAAATTTAATGAAGGAATCCCAGCAAGAGAGGTGTACAAAAATAAGTATTCTACAGAGGACACAACTGAAGCTGAAGATGAACAGGTCCAAGAATCAGAAAATGAAGACTCTGAATTAGATGAAGACACAGATACTCAAACAGACTCAAATCAGAAGACAACTTCAAACTCCTCCTCCAAAATCACTCAAAAGAATCATCCTGCAAGTTAGATAATTGGTGAAAAAGACAAAGGTGTACAAACCAGGAGAAAGATAATCAAAAACACCGAAAAACCACATATAACTTTCATATCCATGCTGGAACCCAAGAATTTTAATGAAGATAGCAAAGATGACCATTGGGTTAAAGCAATGAATGATGAACTTGATCATATTGAGAAAAACAATACCTGGGAAATGGTTCATAGACCTGAAGGTAAAAATATCATTGGTTCCAAATGGATCTTTAAGAATAAGTTGAATGAGCAGGGATAATTTGTCAGGAACAAAGAAATATTGGTATGTAAAGGCTATGCTCAAATAGAAGGACTGGGCTTTGATGAAACATTTGTGCCCATAGAAAGATTAGAAGCTATCAGAATATTTCTTCCCTATGCTTGTCATAAAAGGTTTAAAGTCTATCAAATGGATGTCAAGTCAGCTTTTCTAAATGGAGATTTAAATGAAGAAGTCTATATGGAACAACCAGAGGGTTTCAAACTGTCTGATAACCCTGACTTAGTATGCAAGATGAAGAAATATTTATATGGGTTAAAACAAGCCCCTTGTGCCTGGTATCAAAGACTGGATATGTATCTCAAAGACAAAGGGTTCAAGAGAGGAACAATTGACAAAAATCTATATATCAAAATAGAGGATAATGATTTTCTCATCATGTTGGTCTATGTAGATGACATCATCTTTAGATATAATAAGGATTCATTGGTACAATGGTTCGCTTCTGCCATGGATTCTGAGTTTGAAATGTCTATGATAGGTGAACTGTCATTTTTTCTTGGTCTACAAATTACTCAGAGGTCTGAAGGGATGTTCATTTCTCAAGAAAAATATCTAAGAGAAATGTTGAAAAGGTTTCAAATGGAAGATTCTAAACCTATGGGCACACCTATGGTTACTGGATGCAAATTAAGAAAGGATGATGACTCACCTGATGTTGATCAAAGTTCATATAGGTCAATGATAGGCAGTCTGTTGTACATCACAACATCTCGTCTAGACATAATGCATGTTGTTGGGATGGTAGGAAGATATCATTCTGCACCAAAACAAATTCATTTGCTAGCTATCAAAAGGATATTCAAATATTTGAAAGAAACAATGAACTATGGCCTATGGTATCCTAAGAATCAGAATTTTCAATTATCAGTCTACTCAGACACTGATTGGGCTAACTACGTGGATGAAAGGAAAAGAACTAGTGGAGTTGTGTTCTTCTTAGGAGATTCTCTAGTAGCATGGTTGAGTAAAAATCAAGGTTCCATTTCTTTATTAACTATAGAGGCAGAGTACATCAGGGATGATTTTAGGGGCTAAATTTTACTCATGGGCTAATTTTCCATGGTTTTTCCAAAAATGAGATTCGCTATTTTAAAAATGATTCACAAAAATTCTATAGGATAAAATTATTTTACCTTAAAAATCGCCAAAATTTTATAAAAACTATATAAAATCCTTAGAAATTTGAATATTTTTACAAAAATATCGCCAATCATTTATAGTTGGCATATGAAGGATTAGTAATATTCGCCAAGGTTTCTACATTTTAAAATAAATTTCCATCCTTAAAATCATCCCTGGAGTATATTGTTGCTGCTACCTATTGCACTCAGGTATTATGGATGATTCAGACACTTGTAGACTTGGAGGTAAAATACGTTGCACCGATCCCAATTCATTATGATAACACTAGTGCCATTAGTGTGTCCAAGAATCCTATATTCCACTCCAAGACCAAGCATATTCCCATAAAATACCATTTTCTGAGAGAGCAGGTCACCAATCAGATTGTTCAGGTCCATTACATTCCAACCACAGAACAAATCGCATACATCTTTACTAAACCCCTAGCTAAGACACCATTTGAATATATCCAACAGAAGCTAGGTGTCATCCTGTCTCACAACTAAGAGAGTCCATCCTGTTAGGGGGAGTTTTGTATTGATTGAATATCTTATACCTCCTAAAAATACTGCAACAACTCAGGGGGAGCATGTTTAATTTTACATTGATGTCAAAGGGGGAGAAAAGGAGTGGTCCGGACCAGATGCTACAGTTGGAGGTCCAAATATATTAGCGTTGTCATTCAGGGTTTCCATCAATGCCAAAGGGGGATATTGTTGGCATGTTTACAGGCACGTTTGCTTGTCATTGATGGGAAGATCAGAGTATGCAGTGATGGCAAAACAAGGACAATGTAAGATCAAGAATATTAGCGTAGAATCGCACGCAGTGCATAGGTGTGCACCATGGATGAGGTTAACTCATTGCCAAAGCTCAATAGAGATAGCGTACTCAGGATCTTAGACAGATAAAAGGTTGAGGCCTTTGACACTTAGAAATTATTCCAAGTTAGGAGGATGTGTAATCCTGGGAGGAGAAGTGACAGTGATCTTTGGATCTCATTGAGAATTCCCGATGAACGTCATATCTGAGCCTGAGGTCCAACTGGCATTGGATCCAAGAGAACTTGCATGTTCTTTAAATAGCAAGGTGAAGTGGGGTTATGAAATCCTGAAGGCAGGAGGACAGTTTCGGATACCGGGAGTTGGAAGAGTTGAGACTCTTCATCATCAGGAGTCCCAAAATCACGAAATATGAAACACCGAAATCCCGAAAGAAGGAGGACAGTTTTGGATACCGGGAGTTGGAAGATTCAAGACTCTTCACCATCAGGAGTCCTAGAATCGAAAAATGCGAAACCCCAAAAACCTGAAACAGGCACATCGACTGGAGGTTCGGATACCGGGACTTGGATGAGTCAAGAGTGAAGACTCTTCATCACAAGAGTCCCGAAGTCGCAAAATGACGAAATGCCAAAATGCGTTTTTGAATAAGGATATGGTCACCACCAGTGGTCACATCATTGAATATTTATAGAGAAGAGCTCGAAAATACAAGCTCCATTTCGGATTTTGGGATATGGAGAGTCGATATGACTCATCACAGAATCCTCGAAATGTGAAATGCGGAATACATGTTCAGAATTGGCCCTTAGTCATAACCCATGGTCACATCAACGAAGGCTCAAAGGAGGAGGTAGCATGAAGATAATATCCATTTTGGAGATCGCAACTTGGAGAGTTGAGATGCCTCACCACAAGGATGCCAAAAATCCAAATGCCGAAATGCGAAAAACACCTTTTGGTGTTGGTTTAGGATACCGGGAGTTGGAGTGTCAAAACACTTTGCAACAGGAATGCCGAAATGACAAAATGTCGAAATGAATTTTTGAATAAGGCTATGGTCACCACCAGTGGTCACATCATCGAAGAGTTGTAGAGAAGATCTTGAAGAGACAAGCTCCATTTTGGATTTTGGGACATGGAGAGTCGAGATGACTCATCATAGAATCCTCGAAACGCGAAACGAAAAATACATGTTCAAAATTGGCCCTTGGTCATAACCCATGGTCACATCGACGAAGGATCAAGGGAGGAGGTAGCACAAATCTAATATCCATTTCAAAGATCGTGACTTGGAGAGTTGATATGCCTCACCACACAGATGTCGAAAAGCCGAATCACGGAATGCCGAAACGCGGAAAGGCCGAATTGTGAAATGGAGAAATAAGCATGAGACCCATCATTTATGATCCAATGGTGCAGTTTAATCAGGAATATGATTGAAGGGATACTATTGCTCTTCACAGTTAATCGATTAGTGGTGATTTAGTTTCTGATATGGTTTTTGGAGGTTCACAGTGTAATTGCTAGAAACGACTGATTGTTTCTGCCAGAGGACTGGAAGAGACTTCAGGTTGATTTCCAGAGAAGATGAAGAGTCTCAAGGCATCTGCCAGTGGAATGAAGATTGTTCAGGAGGTGATTGATAGATGGAAGAGCGTTGAAGCCTATAACTGCAACAGAGAAGATGAGCTCGACTATGACAGAGAAGATGAAGAGTCTCGACTGGTAGACAGGCTAAGGAATCTTAGCATAACACCCAGTGATGATGGACACATGGGTTTAACAGCCAGAGAAGTTGAAGAGTTGCAATGATGATCAAGCAGAGCACTCGACATGAAGAGCATGCTGAAGCATTGCACAGAGGGGATGCACAAGGTGCACAGAGACTATAAGAATGCAGAACAAAGAAGAGATGGGGGTTGTTGTTGAGAGGGATTCAGGAGTGTAGAAGGAGGAGTGTGTAGCAGTTGAAATATAGAGAAGAGGAATGGTGCATTGAATGGACATGGCACATAGAGCATAAAAGGAAAAAGCAAAGAAAGTGCAAGGCATGTGTGCAGCAAGATAGTGAGACACTAAAGGAAGTCTGAGGTGCTCTTGTAGAGAAAAAGAGAAGATTAGAAATTGTAAGAAGATGCAGATAGAGAGGCATTGATACAGGAGAGTAGAGCAGGATGGTAGAATAGTGATAAGATTGGTAAGCCAATGATAAATATTATATCACTGTGATAAATTTATATACAACAAACTTTATATTACAGGGTGGAAGGGAGGTTCTAGGGAGGATTGTTGTCCTCAAACGCTCAAGTGGGTGCTTGAACACAGGGAGTTGTAGCTTCCATCTGGTTGCAGCTAGAGAAACCAGAGTGGCAGGGTGGTGCAAGGGAGAACTGTGGTTCTCTGTTATACAGGTTGGTGCTTGTGTGACCAGAAGTTGGTGCTTCCATCCAGTTGATGTTGGAACACTTAGGGAGTTGGTGCTTCCTTCAAGTGGGTGCTAGAGAAACCAGTGAGTTGGTGCTTCCTCCTAGTAGGTGCTAGAGAAAACAAAGAGTTGGTGCTCTCAGCAAGTTGTAGCTTGCAAAATAGAGTTTGTATCCTCATTATGAGTTGGTGCTCATAAGTATGATAATGTACAGAATGTAAAGATTACTTATCATATAAATAAGAAGAGGTTTATACCCTTTATGGGTTTCCTCAGGAAATATCTGTCTCTGTATATTTCATATGTGTGAATGATGTTGAATGTTCTATTGCTTACTTCCCTGCATTATTTTGATTGTCATTCAGTGCTCTGCAAAGAGTTTAAAATGGGAATAATTGTTTAAGCTCGGTAACAACTGATTCAATCCCCCCTCTCAGTTGTTCAACACATGTTCCTTTGTGTCAAACATTGATTTATTTCATTCTCATTAGAAGTTAGGAAGAAGAAAATTTTTGCATTTGAAAATATTTCATTGAATATACAATCAAACAAAGGGAAATCTTTGCATGCTTAGAATTTTTATTTTGGTGCATGTTTTGAAAGAGCTAGTCTTGCATTTGATTTAGGATTTCAGAAACATTTGTTTTGTAGTTTGGAATCATTTTGAAAAGTTGCATGATATTGAGTTCTTGTTAAGAAGAAAAGAACTATTCTCCTTCTCATAGATAGAATTCATCGAAAACAAAGGTTTTCATTTCATTCTTTTTGCATTATATTGGAGACGAGTATCACACATCATTAGTTTCATCTCTGTGGACCTTTCTTAGTAACAAAATCCATTAAAATCAACCAATGTGCTAATAAAATAAACTAGAATTTTTTTCATTTATATTACACCAACAGTAGCATAAGGTTAGAATCTTTGTACTAGGAAAAGTGAGTAAATTGTCCAAGATTACTAAAGAAGACTGTAGAACATTCAAGAGTGACAAAATCCAACTATTGTATAGGCATACTCAGGAACCCTCTCTAACACAGGGGCTAAACACGAGGTCATGTGCATAAGAGTAGTGGATATTATCCCTCCAAATCTTAACCAATCGTAATGGATAGAGCGTATATTGGGGGTTTTTCTTTAGTGTTACTAGTTCATTTGGTATTGGCTTTTCATGAATATCGAATCTGTTCAAGGTCCTTACGAGAATTATCGGTCCACTTGTCTTCAGTCCTTTGGAAGAGATTTAGAATTTGTTATCCTGCCCATAAATTTGGTCCCAACAATCGACTGTACCCCTCGGAGGCTGACTACGAGTTGGTAACCTTAGTGGCCTCTCTTAGGTATATACAGAGGTGATTGTGATGGGATTCCCATGGTACCTAGGGAATATGTCACATCACACTTTTAGTACCCTTAGAGGGTGACCTCGTGAATAAAGGGTTGCTTATACCAACAAGGGATTATTATCCCCTAGCCTAGGGATAACTAAGGAGATCACGTCTCGAGGCCCGTAGGTCCTAGAAATGGAGTATCAAGAGACAGATGACTTGAGCATGGCCCCTGAGGGCCCCTATTTTATTTAGTACAGTCCACGTATCACCAACAGTAGTATCCATCACACCATCCTGGTCCTGATGTAACAATGAGTCTTTCTCCATGAGGTAATGAATCTGAGTATCATGGTATGTATTACTCTAATTTTTGAAGCACTTGTACATGTTGTATCGAATCATTCTTCATTTTGTGACATTTTCTTAAAAATTATGCTCTTTACCTCATTCAAACCTGGAAGGGTGACACGATTCCCTAGGAAGTTGATTTCCCTTTAGGATGGGTTACTACTAGGTGGATATGTGAAAATTCATCATCCATTCCCTTGATACTTATCACTTTCCATTTTTATTCCTTCCATCTTCCCTATCCTTGTTTGGGCATTGGGATTGAATACACTAGGAAGGGTTGTACCTTACCTTGTGGGAAGAAGGGGCTAAAGGCTCAGAGGGTAAAAGTAGTTGGCAAGAGTTAAAATCCAATTTTGAAACCTTCAAGATTCTTCGCCCAAGGATCCCCGAGAAAGAGGTGAAAATCTTCTCAGCAAAAAAAGGGGACCCACAAGAGAAGATAAATATTGAAGGTACTAGTTGATGGATAGGAGGTCTCAAAACCAGGGTAGTGGTATGACACTGCCACCTATATGGTCACCAAACCAGGGTAGTGGATCTTGGTTGCATATCCAAGAGAAAGGGGGTCTCATCACGATCAAAACTTCTCATTTCCATGAAATGTTTGTGGATAGTGTTGTCACCTCTAGTCATCAATCTAGCACAGTGGTCCTCCATTATTTCCTTAAAGCATGAGAGAAAAATATAAAAATAAATAAAGCTAAGAGTAAAAGGAAATGAATGGTCTAGGAAACAATTGCATTGATGACAAGGTGCATCTCACCCTCCACAAAGGCACCCACTAGTAAGACTCTACATTTCCCTATTATCACATGCACCCCATGCCCAAATATTTACCCCATGCCA
>JZKD02S0152113.1:100862-115431 GCA_000966675.3 Picea glauca | reverse complement strand
GGTCTCATCACGATCAAAACTTCTCATTTCCATGAAATGTTTGTGGATAGTGTTGTCACCTCTAGTCATCAATCTAGCACAGTGGTCCTCCATTATTTCCTTAAAGCATGAGAGATAGAGAAAAAAATAAATGAAGCTAGGTGTAAGAGTAAATGAATGGTCTAGGAACCAATTGCGTTGATGACCAGGTGCATCGCACCCTCCACAAAGGCACCCACTGGTAAGACTCTACATTTCCCTATTATCACATGCACCCCATGCCCAAATATTTACCCCATGCCACCTTATACACTTACATGACTTGGACTAGAATCCAGCTGGGAAACACCCCAAAATTAAGAAAGGTTATCCCAATAGGAAACCCTGGAACTCTCTCAAAACCTAACTTGTCAAATTGCATAACATATTTGAGTATTTATTTGGGGTTAAGGGGGTGTTGATGCACATGTTCGGGTAATTTAATTATTATATGTGATTTACATTCTATGATCCTTCTGACTTATGAACCCCTGGAGGGCATACTTGTTGTTGTAGGACCTTTCTCAGTTGACAGGTAAAAATTATGGAATGATTAGCTTGAACCTTCATGGGGGATCAAATCCATTAGATTGGTGTTGAAACCCCAGCCAGAGGTAAGAAGCAATTGAAGGTTTTCACTAGATGAAGGAAGGATGTTTCCTTTGGAGGCACTTTGGCATGCCTAGATGGATGATTTCCACCTCTCTTCACTTAGATGATGGCCTTGGAAGGCCTAAATACCACCCACCTAGCCTATGGCATCGTCATTTGGGGCTAGGGTTTCACGAAGGTGATGTTTTGGTGAAAGAAGGGTGCTTGGCACAATGTTTGGATGTTGATGGTGTGATTAGGCTTTGGAGGGGCAAACGTTCAAATTCTCATGGTTGGGTGTCCCCCATTGGATCTCACCTTCACTCTAGAAAGGGCATGACGTCACCCTACTAGAGTTTATTCATGTAATTTTATTTAATTTTGCAAATTAGGAAAAATTGATCAAGTCAACCCTGTGATTATGAACAAAAATTAATTTTAGGGTAAATTTTGTATAAATAAATAGAAAGTGGCATTCATTTTCATCATAATTTGTCACTTGAGGACAAGAGGTCTGAAATTTTTGCCACATTAGGGTTATTGGCTGAAATAGTGAGGTACTATTCTTGGAGGCTTGTTTTAGCACTTGGATCATAATTTTGAAGTTTTATTGTGATATTGCATGGTATATTCATGATTATTCTTGGTTCAAGTAAGTAAAATATGCATTTTTTCATATATTGAATGGTCAATGGTATGGTTTTATTTGCTCATACAATATTATGAAATTTCATGGTGTATTTAGTGCTTGAAGTAAGAAACTTAAAGTGCTAACTTTCTTTCTTTTTATTTGCCTAGATTCACAAATTTATCTAGTAATTGGTGAAACCCTAGGGCCCTAAAGTGCTAGATCCCTTCAGGTTTTTACTTAGTTATTATTCTCAATATACTTCTCATCCACACACTTTTCAAGAAGAAGCAGGTGCTAAGGCCTATATGAGCCTACACCTTAGTATCCTCTTTCTCCAAGCTTGAGATCCTAGGGAGACCTAAGGTGCTATTCTCCCTAGACTCATTCTTCTTGAATTATGTGCATTATCATTTGTTTACAGTCCTAGAAGAGAGACGCCAACTTTGACCCCATCACCCTAGGAGGCACTAGTTTCTTACCTCAACTCTTTGACAAGACTTCAAACCTCTTCTTCTACTTGATACCTTACTAAAATAACATAATCCACTAACCTTTCCTAGATTCATAACTCCTAAAGATTTCTTCTTCTACAAAAATGATTTGTGTAGCTTTGAAAAGAACACTAAATAAGCTAACCTACCCAGAAATTTGCACTAACCTAGGCGTCATCACCTTAGGGTCTAGTCTTCCCCTTTCTACCTTTCTAAAGTGAAAATTTTAAGATTGTTACTATTGTAATAGCTGATATAAAAACTACAATTGGAGACCCTAACAATCCTAAAAATCATCCTTAAAACCACTGAGCATTTTTACTAAGCAAACTATAATCATTGGATATTGTAGTTTTCTTATTGCTTTATTATAGTACTTTTGTGAAGTGGTTTCTATTGTTGTCATCATCATTAACTAATGTTGTTATAAATGTTTGGACAACCATTTAAGTCATCTATTGACTTGTATTAATCTTGAAAATCATGAGTGACAAAGTATTATGAAGTTATCAAGACCTTTTATGTCTTTTCTTGTCATCATAACTTGCAATTTTCAAGATACATTGTTTCTACTATAATCTTATCTTTATTATATATAACTTGTTCTAGCAACACACATTTTTTCTAACAAGTTATTGATTATAATCGTTGATATCATTGTTACTACTAATGTTTTATGTTTCATTGGTAAAAGGAAGGTACAAACCCACTTTCACTTTCCCTTGTCCCTTTAAACTTTACCCAAGTGACTTCTTCCATTGAGTGACCTAGAGAAAGGGGTGGGTTTTCATCATGTATTTTTTCTTTTCATCAACCAACTAGGTCCTGGGACATTTCCTTTAGAGTGAGATTTTCCTCCTCCTAAATAGAAATAGGTACCCTATTGGGATGAAAGTTATAGGACTACCTCTGTGTTACGTCAATCTAAGCCTACTTTCCTTTAGGCTTTGGGAAAGTATAGAATGTGTGATAATGTTTTTGGCATCATTTTCGGGGAACATCGAGTCAATTTTTCTCAAATGACACCTTCTTCAATAAGCCTTTATCCAAATCCTTCATTTCACAGAGCTTACTTAGCGACTCCACTGAGGGTGATCCCCTCATCCCTTTGATAATATCAAGGAGATTGTTTGGATACTCCACTGATGATGACATGTAGAATATGTCAGTACACACCTTATTATCCCGTAGTTCCTATTGTCCACATGGCCCCTCCTAAATGGACCCCCAAAGAACTCTTTGACTGTTTGGACTTGGCCAATATCAAAGGGGGATTGCATGATCTCCCTAAATATGTCTATTCATGGATACCCAAGTTTTACGGAGAGGATGGGGCTTCTAGAAATACACATTGGAACAAATTTTCTGAACGTTATGACTTCCATCAGTTTGGGAAAGAACATCCTGACACATTCATGAAAATTTTCCTTGCCTCACTTACTGGAAATGGTAGAAAATGAAGCACTAACCTCCCAATCAAGAGCCTCACAACTTGTGAAAATTTAGAACAAGTTTTCCTACAAACATGGGGTGTGATGGAAGATATGGCCTCCCTTTACTTGCAATATCTCAAAATATGCAAACAAAACGATGAAATTGTTAGGGAATTTAATGACCAGTTGAATAACTTGTTTGGTTGAATCGATTCTGATTTTCAACCAAAGAGAATTATTCTTGGATAATACCTCAATTATTTAGAAGGAAACTTCCAATACCTCCTCAGGAATCGATTCCCAAAAAACCTCAAGGAGGCACAAGATGGTGCTTTCTGGATTGAAAAAATTATCAAATGGTGTGATTATGTTTCCTAGGTCAATCTTATTCAGGACCAAGATGATATCTTATGGTTCAATGAGGAAAACGTGGAGGAAGAAGAACATAATTTCCCAGAGATAATAGAAGTACATGAAGAGATTAAGTTAGCCATTCCCCCTAAGAGAATTGTTACTTGGAAGAATGGGTTCTCAAACATGAAATATGCCTTGAATTTTTCAAAACAACATAAACCCCATGGGGATCTAGGTGCCCTTGAAAAAATGTTTGAAGATCAGGAGGATGAAAAACAAGACATTGAATTTTTAATTTCACAAATCACTGAGTAAAATGATTTGGAAGAAGAATCCTCGGTCATTTTTCATGTTGGAAGAGTTGGGACAAGATATGGTGAACCCACGCCTTTTTTTGTTACCCTCCAAATAAATGATTTCCTTCTCCATAATGTCATGTTTTATCTAGATCCTTCCAGAAACATAATGATTCATAGGGTCATGCACCATCTGGGACTTAGTATATTGCGACCCTATAATTATACATTAGATGGTCTTACACATGGTCTTATCAAAGACTTGGTTGTTTCCTTCCACACTTTCCCTAATGTATCTTTCAAGATCGATGTAATAGTAATAGACAAATTAAGTAGTTGGGAAATGGTTTGGAAAATTCAAGCAATAAGAATGTCATGAATATCATCAAGAAGGTTGTGGGAGAAAATAAGAAGGAATGGGATAGGAAGATCAAGTACGCCTTATGGGAAGATCATATAAAAACAAATACTTCAATAGGAAAAACCTCGTTTGAACTAGTATATGGGTTGGAGGCTAAACTACCTATGAATCTACAAAGTCCCATCCTCCGCTTCGCCCAACAATAAACCATGAAAGAAGAAGCACTCCAAGGATGAATTGACCAGTTGGTGGAATTAGATGAATCTAGGAGGGTTGTGTTGAACCATATGGAAAGAATTCAAGACAAGTTTAAGAACACTTTTTATCACAAAGAAAAGGAGATGGATTTCAAAGAATGGGATCTAGTGTTATTATGGGACAAAAGGAGAGATAAACTTGGTATGCACAAGAAGTTAGACGGATTATGGACAAGTCCTTACAAGATTGTGAGTCAAGCAGGAACAAACTCTTTTAATTTAACAACTCTTTAGGGAGATGCTTTGAAAATACCTGTGAATTCTATCCACATCAAGAATTACTTCCCACCGAAAACATGGTAGGTAAGTATAGGTAAGTTATAATAGGTAGTCATTTTGCATCCATTATATATACCATTGCATATCATGTTAACATATTTGTAGTTGAAATTTTCATATTGTCATGTTTCATTATGTATATATGTATTCTCATAATCATATGCTTTTATCATATATGGATGAAGCAATGATATCACCACTATAGGTATTATTGATATCTATTGTTGAGATTTAGCAGGAACAAGTCATGCCAGAGATGTGGAGGTTCTCATGCACTCTACGGTGAGCACATGTCCGTGAATTGGAGCTATATGTTATCCCCTAGACTAGGGATAACTAAGGATATTACGTCTCGAGGCCCACAGATCCTAAATATGGATTACATAGATCCAGACGACTTGAGAATGGCCCTGAAGGGACCCTCTTTTCTTCAGTGCAATCCATGTATCACCAACAACAATATTCATCACACCATCCTGGTCCTAAAGTAGGAGTGAGTCATTCTCCATGAGGTAATGAGTTTGGGTATCATGTCGTGTATAAATCTGATTTTTTAAGCACTTGAACATGTTGTATCGAATCCTTCTTCATTTCATGACATTTTCTTAGAAATTATGCTCTTTGACTTGTTCAAACCTGGAAGGATGACGCAGTGCCTTAGAAAGTTGATTTCCCTTTAGGATGGGTTGTTACTAGTGGATCTATGAAAATTCATCATCCATTCCCTCCATACTTATCACTTTCCATTTTTATTCCTTCCATCTCCCCTATGCTTTTTTGGGAATTGGGATTAGCTACACTAGGAAGAGTTGTAACTTACCTTGTGGGAAGAAGGGGATAAAGTCCTGGAGGGCAACAATAGTTGGAAAAAGTTAAAAGACAATTTTGAAACCTTTTATATGCTTCACCTAGTGATCCCCGAGAAGGAAGTGAAAACATCTCAATAAGAAAAGGGGGCCCACAAGATAACATAAATATTCAAGGTGCTAGTTGATAGATACAAGGTCTCATCACGAGCCATCCTATTATGACCATGGGCATGTAGTACTATGAAACTACCACCTATATGGTCACCAAACCAGTGTAGTGGCTCTTGGTGGCATAGCTAAGAGAAAGGGGGTCTCATCATGATCCAACCTTCTCATTTTCGTGAAATGTTTTTGGATAATGTTGTCACCTTTGGTCATCAAGCTAGGATAGTGGCCCTCAACTATTTCCTTAAAGCACAAGAGAAAAATATCAAAATAAATAAATCTAAGAGTAAAAGGAAACATATGGGCTAATAAAAAATTACATTCATGATAAGGTGGAGCTCGCCCTCCACAAAATCACCCACATGTAAGACTCTACATTTCCCTATTACCACATGCACCCCTTGCCCAAATATTTACCCCATGCCACATAATACACTTACATGACTTGGACTAGAATCCACCTAGGAAACACCCAAAAATTAAGGGAGGTTATCCCAATAGGACACCCTGACACCCTCTCCAAACCTAAATTGTCAAATTGCATAACATCTTTGAGCATTTGTTTCGGGTTAAGAGGGGTTTGATGCACATGTTCAGGTAATTTAATTATTATATGTGATTTACATGCTATGTACCTTATGACTTATGAGCCCCTAGAGGGTGTACTTTTTGTTGCTCTAAGACCTTTCCTGGTGGATAGGTACAAATGAGGGAATGATTAGCTCAGACCTTCATGGGGTCTCAAATCCCAAAGATTCATGCTGAAACCCCAGCCAGGGGTAAGAAGAGATTGAAAGTTTCACTGGATGAAGGAAGGACATTTCCTTTAGAGGCACTTTAGTAGGCCTAGATGGACGATTTCCACCTCTATTCACTTGGAAGATTTCCTTGGAATGCCTAGAGACCAGCCACCTATCCTATGACGTCATCATTTGGGGATAGAGTTTCAAGGAGGTGATGTTCTGGTGAAAAAAGGGTGCTTACAACAACATTTGGCAATTGATGGTGTGATTAAGGATTGGAGGGGACAACGTTCCAATTTTCAAGGTTGGACATCCCCCATTGGAGCTCAACATAACCCTAGAAAGGGCATGACGTCACCCTACTAGGTATTATTCATGTAATTTTGTTAATTTTTTAAATTAGGACAAATTGATCAGGTCAGTCTGTGATTATGAACTAAAATTAATTTTAGGGAAGATTTTGTATAAATAGACAGAAAGTGACATTCATTTTCATCATAACTTGTCACTTGAGGACAAGAGGTATGAAATTTTCACCCCATTAGGGTTTTTTGCTGAAATAGTGAGGCATTGCTCTTGTTTGAGGCTTGTTTTAGCACTTGGATCAAAATTTTGAAGTTTTATGGTGATCTTGCATGGTATAATCATGATTATTATTAGTTCAAGTAAGTAAAATATGCATTTTTTCATCTATTGAATGGTTAATGGTATGGTTTTATTTTCTCATACAAGATTATGAAATTGCATGTTGTATTTAATGCTTGAAGTAAGAAACTTAAAGTGCTAACTTTCTTACTTTTAATTTTCCTAGATTCATAAATTGATATAGTAATTGGTGAAACCCTAGGGCCCTAAAGTGATAACTCCCTTTAGGTTCTTACTTAGTTATTGTGCTCAAGATAATTCTCATCCACAAAATTTTCAAGAAGAAGGAGGTGCTAAAGCCTAGAAGAGCCTACACCTTAGTATCCTCTTTCTCCAAGCTTGAGATCCTAGGGAGACTTAAGGTGTTATTCTCCATAGACTCATTCATCTTGAGTTGTGTGCATTATCATTTGTTTATATCCCTAGAAGAGAGCTTCCAACTCTGACCCCATCACCCTAGAAGGCACTAGTTTCTTACCTCAACTCTTTGACAAGACTTCAAACCTCTTCTTCTACTTGATGTCTTACTAAACTAACGTAATCCACTAACCTTTCCTAGATTAGAAACTCCTAAATCTTGTTTCTTCTACAACAATCATTGTCAATCTCTAACAAGAACAATAACTAAGATAGCCTACCCAAAAAATTGCACTAACCTAGGTGGCATCACCCTAGGGTCTAGTCTTCCCCTTGCTAGCTTTCTAAAGTGAAAATTCTGAAGTTATTACTGCTATCATAACTGCTATTACAACCACTATTGTATCCCCTAACAGCCCTAAAAATCAGCCATAAAACCATTGAGCATTTGTACTAAGAAAACTATAATAATTGGATATTGAAGTAGTTGTCTTATTGCTTTATTATAGTACTTTTATGAAATGGTTTCTATTGTTTTCATCGTCATTAATTAATGTTGTTATAAATGTTTTCACGGCCATTTAAGTCATCTATTGACTTGTATTAATATTGAAAATTATGAGTGGCGAAGTATTATCAAGTTTGCAACACCTTTTAGATATTTTCTTGTCATCATAACTTGCAATTTTCAAGATACATTGTTGCTACTATAATCTTATTCTTATTATATATAACTTATTCTAGCAACACATAATTTGTCTAAGAAGTCATTGATTATAATCGTTGGTATCATTGTTACTACTAATGTTTGATGTTTCATTGGTAAAGGGAAGGTACAAACCCACTTTCACTTTCCCTTGTCCTTTTAAACTTTACCCAAGTGACTTCTTCTATTTTGTGACCTAGAGAGAGGGGTGGGTTTTCACTGTGTATTTATTCCTTTCATCAACCAAATAGATCCTGGGAAGTTTCCCTTGGAGTGAGGTTTTCCTCCTCTTAAAGAGAAAGAGGTACCCTATTGGGGTGACAATGATATGAATACCTCTGTGCTACGTCAATCTAAGCCTACTTTCCTTTAGGCTTTGGGAAAGTATAGATTGTGCAATAACAAGGTTATTATGTGGAGGTGTAAGTAAATTCTTCTCATATATTCATTGATGGATTGATATCCGATCTTCGGAAGATCATTTTACATATATTTTGTTTGGTTGATTACATGTAGATATTTTTTAGGGGTGTTTTCTTTTAGAGTTCATAGTTGTCCTAAGGATTGTTATTTTACTTTCACCATGGTCGATCAAGGGCTTCAAAGATCTCGCAGAAAGAAAGGTTTGGATCCTGAAGTTCATGAACCTCGACACGACTCTTCTAACGAAGGAATAGTTGAAGAAAAAACTTCTAAAATCAGGAGTGTATCTCCTAGCAGTGGCTAACACATAGAAGAACCGATCATAACCTTCGTAGAAGGCATTGTACCTTACAAAAATCCCCCTTTAATTCATTTGCTTGGCCCACTACTTTTTGAACGACCGTCCATGATTTTTATTGATTCTTATTCCTCTTATCATTCATCCAATAGATTATCTTCTAATTGCATAGATGGAATATCCATTCCCCAATGTACCCATAGATGGCCACACTGGCACATATCACTACTGTTGATTCTTATTATTTACTAGGAACATATGTGAACTGGGTTACTCCAACATAAGAACTTATGAGTACATCTCTCTCTACACATGGGTTGGGTGATATTCCTACTTCACTAATACCACATATGCACACACTAAGTGATTTACTTGGTCATCCCATCAGTCAAATGGCCATCATTCAAATTGTTCATACAACCACAATTACACAAGATACTCAACCTACATCTCAAAATTTACAAATGGGGAGTGCTTCTATACCCTTCACTGGAGTTCAATATTTAGCTGGAGGGAAACCTTTTGCTGGGGGGAAACCATCAACTATGAGGAAAACTCCTATATGGGGGAAACAACAAAACAAATGGGGGAAATTTTTTTATGCATGTCCTTCCATTCCCACTAATATTGGCCTATATCCTGGACAACCATATCCAGGAGTTGAAAATCCTTTATGGGGTCAACCTAATATAGTGGGAATTCCTCAGCAAGGAACTTTTCCTAATCAATCCATGAACCCCATGATTGCAACACAACAACCTCCTCAAACATAGTATATGGGAGGTCCATCGATCCAGCCAAAATACATGGGGAGACAGTCAGGTCAACTATAGTACAAGGGAGGTCCATTGGTTCAACCCACATACATGGGGGGACCATTGGGTCAGCTGCAATAGAATGGGGGACCCTCAGGTTAGCCACAAAACATTGGGAGACCATCCGGTTAGCCATAATACATGGGAGGAACATCTAGTTTTTCCATCCCATCGCAACCTATATATGGTCCTACTAGTGTTCCTATGTCACATGGTTACTACCATTATCCACAAGTTAACCAACAACTTCCATTCTTGGCTACATTATATTTGTCTGGTCTGTTGGGTTTGACCAATGATCCCATGTTGTATTCCCTATTTTGGCCTCCAATCCCCACCAAAATACCTTCCAATATCCAAAAATTCAGTGGGAGACATGGAGAAGACCCTAATAACCATGTGATGCAGAAGCATCATCATCATTCTAAAGAGGCCAAGTGGAGGACAGCTCAACACCCAACGCGCACATTTAAAGTTTGTTTTGATCCCAAGGAGGGTG
The DNA here is from genome assembly GCA_000966675.3 of Picea glauca. Classification (NCBI taxonomy): domain Eukaryota; kingdom Viridiplantae; phylum Streptophyta; class Pinopsida; order Pinales; family Pinaceae; genus Picea; species Picea glauca. The sequence goes on along the minus strand of JZKD02S0152113.1, from coordinate 105,260 downwards.
CATCATATTAAATTTTTGAAACATTGTAACTAAAGATCTTTTAATATTTGGAGGCTTGAGCCATTGTATAGGATCACCAGAGATTGTAATCACCTTAATTATCTATAGGATTGTACACATTTCAAGTGCCAACTCTTATCTCGTTTGTAAATGCTCATTCAATGTAATAGGCCTTAGTACATGAATGTTTTAATTGTGATAGGATAACACTAAGGTAGTCTTTAGGGAAGGATCGAGAAGCTCCTCATGTATAAATATATGTAATCTATGCCAAAATGAAGATGTTGTATGTTATTATTGCTGCTAAATGTAAGTGTAAGAAGATTTCTAAAGGATAATATATATTTTTGCTGAAAGTAAATGGAGTTGCAGAGAACTGTATGAGTCCATGTAATTACTTTCTTGAATGAATATCAATAGAGGTTTGATTCCAATTGCATGGTGTTATTTATTTATGAGTTCATTGATTAAATGTTATGTTATTTGCTTGCTATGGTTGATTATGCCCATATGTATGCATTTTTTAGTTAGAAAGAGGAACTGTTAATGTTTCTTTAAGTTTCAATTGTTTCTCTTCTAAGAGTTCTGGTGAAAGGAGTTCATAGTGCTCGCAAGGTATGAGAAGGTTGAGTCGAGTCTGACTTAGAATCTCATAAGAGGTAGCGTGAAACTTTGAAGAGGAAGTGCAAGGAGTGCACAATCACTCAATGGAGAGTAAATTATGATAACAAACCCATGCAAGGTGTGCATTAGGACTGGACTCAGTTGGAGTCTTGAAGATTCTAAGTCTAGAGAGCGCAAGGAGTGTGTGAGAATTTCTGAAAGAAACTCCAAATTCTCAATATAAACAAGTGTCATAGTTGCGTAGGAGTGACTTAGAAACTTTCTAAGTTTGAAATTGTAAATTTTGGGGGGAGCACAAAGGAAGGTGCAGAGGTTCGTATTTCCTTACTTGGTCAAGCTCAAGAAGGATAGTGACCAATATTTTTTGGAAAAGGAGGAGTTTTATTAGTTTGGAGGATGGGCAGACTAGATCCTCTCATGGAGAAACCAAATCCTTTCCTAGCCATTAGATCTGGGAAAGAAGTGGAGGATTTAACTCGAGAAATCCTTCGAACTTCGTAAGTTTGGAGCATTTGGAGTGTGGAGTGAAAAGGATTCAGAACCCCTAAGTTTTTGAAGTACAAAACTCATATGGAGTGTTGATTCTAGTGGACATGTGTGAGTAGATCATCGATTCTGGAATTTCGTCCATCCGGGAGAAAGGGGACATGATTGTGAAGGGTTGACAATTCCGTAAATCTTTGAAGAGAACAGTAGATCCATGTCATTTCTAAATGGGAGATGCGTGGTAGTAGATCCCAAGATCTAGAGGCTTAGCAGTCCGATACATCCATGAAGTGGTGCTCGAAAAGTCCCGAAGCTTGGAGCCACGAAGCGGGTATAAGCCGTCGATTTGCTAAGGAACAAGAATCGTCCGATCTGATTTAGAGTTCGGATCTCCAGGAGAATAGAGTGTTGGAGTAGGAAGAATCATTGAATCCAAAAATAGAGAAACCATTCCATGTCGTGGATTGTAACGGGTCATATGGATCGCTGATCTTTGATTATCAATTCATAAATTTTCCACTTCAGCATTCGGGAGAAGCGCGGTGCAAGTTTGATGAAACTCGCGAAGTTCAAGAGTTTTGAAGTCTTGAATTCTCCGGAGATTGGAGATTTAGTCCACATTTTTTGGCCCAAGGTCCCTTGAAGGACTTGTGAGTACTTAGGGACTCTCAAAAAATGTATTTTTCACTTGAGAAGAAGGACATAGGACCTGTGAAATCGGTTTTGAGGGCTCGAAAGGAGCCTGCGAGATGATTTGACTCCCAAAGTCAAACGATCCTAGACCGGGAGGTCACGCAGACCCCAGAGAGTGGGTGGGGGTTTGCATCAAGTGGTATCATAGCCCAGATAATTTTTTGTTTGATACCATCAACTGGTATTAGAGTCCAAATTAAGCTCTGTGAAGGAAAACTCGAATCTCCGGTAGCATAGAGTGTTGGATCAGGTAGAATCATTGAATCCAAAAATAGTGAAACCATTCCACGTCATGGATTTTAATGGGTCCTATGGATCGTTGATATTTGATTATCAGTTCATAAATTTTCCACTTCGGCGTTCAGGAGGAGCATGGTGCGAGTTTGATGAAACTCCTGAAGTTCGAGAGTTTCAAAGTCATGAATTCTCCGTAGATTGGAGATTTAGTCCATGTTTTTTGGCCCGGGGTCCCTTGAAGGACTTGCGAGTACTTAGGGACTCCCGAAAAGTGGTTTTTTCACTTGAGAAGAAGGACATAGGACCTGTGAAATCGGTTTTGAGGGCTCGAAAGGAGCTTGTGAGCTGATCCGACTCCCGAAGTCAAATGATCCTAGACTGGGAGGTTGCGCAGACCCCAAAGAGTGGGTGGGGGTTTGCATCAAGTGGTATCATAGCCCAGATAAGTTTTTGTTTGATACCATCAGCTGGTATTAGAGTCCAAATTAAGCTCTGTGAAGGAAAACTTGGTACCATGCTACCAAGAAGACGTAGGGACAGACCTGTAGCGAATCCAACAATGGAAGAAGAGATGAGGAGACTCCCTATGAGATTATATGCCATGGAGACAACACAGAGAATAATACCTAATGTTGGTGATGTCAGTGAGGCTGAGAGTGAAGAAGTAGAAGAAGAATGAGTTGTAGGAGAAGAAGCTACAGAGGAGAAACTATTGAGAGTTGTTGTTAAAATGGGAGCTAGAGAAAAAATAAAAGTCCCAATGTATGAAGGAAACTTAGATGTTGAAGAGTTGTTGGATTGGATAAGTTATTTGGAAAAGTACTTTTATTATGAGGATATCGATGATGAAAATAAGGTGAAGCATGTTGTTACCAGACTAAAGGTACATGCAGCGCTATGGTGGGATGAATTGCAAGCTAATAGAAGATGTAAAGGTAAGTCAAAAATCAAAAGTTGGGACAGGATGGTAGCTAAATTAAAAGATAAAGTCATACCCAACTACTATCAGATAAATATTTTTACGAAATTGCAGAACCTAAGAAAAAAAGACTTGTCAGTAAAGGAGTACACTAAATTTTTTTATAGGTTGAACATCAGAGTAGGTCATAGAGATAACAATGAAGAGAAAAATGCTAGGTATGTAAGGCCTAAGGTATGAGATTCAAGACAAAATCAGTATGATGACAGTAAGAACTATAGAGGACAATTATGAGGTGACACTGAAAGCAGAGGAAGAGTTTTCCTTGAAGAAAATCCAGCGAAACAGACGGAAAACTCCAAACATAGGTAGAGGAATTACCCAAGAAACGTTCCAGAAACACAAAGATTAAGTTGGAAAGTATCATAGATAGACAGAAAGAGGAGGAAGTTCCATAGGTGGAAATTATGGTGGAAGAGACTCTTTTTATCGAGGAAGAGGAAGAGGCAGACGAGGAGAAGTGAAATTATATGCCTATGGAAAGACAGGGCATATGTCTTGGGATTGCCCTGAGAAGAAGAAATATGGAGAATCTTACATTTTCGATGCACAAGAGAGGAATGTGGAGGTAAAAACAACAAAATATGGGAGATCCCTCATGATGTGAAAAGTTATCATAGAACCAGAGAAATAAGTAAAGGAAACAATTTAGAGAAACAGTTTGTTCAGAACTGCTTGCAATACCAAATATAGGGTATGTAAAGTGATCATAGACAGTGGAAGTACTGATAATATGGTATCCATGGAAATGGTGGAAAATATGGAGATGGAGACAACTACACATCCAAAAGAATATAAGGTATCATGGTTGCAGAAGGGACACCAAATCATGGTAAGCCGACAATGCAATGTTGAATTTAAAATAGGTGCACTACTACATATGGGCAGATTATTCCACGAAAATTTTCCACACTTCCACTAGTTTCATCATTTTTTTTAAACAGGGTGGGATTTTCGTGGATATTTCCATGAAAGTTCGTCACAATATCGATGAAAATCTTAATTTCAACTAGTCGATATTTTCGTCGCTATAGCGACAAACTTTCGTGGAAATAACAACGGAAATTTTGCCTATCTCATTGGTCGGTGTTAACAGCTAGTTCACTATTGTATCTATATATACATGACTTTAAGAGACTTTACGACACAATTGCTATAGTTGCAACACTATTCTTGGCTTTTATTTGAGATGTTTATTTTTTCCATCACCCACTGATTGAACAAATCCAATTCTTGATCTACATAGCTCAGATTTTGAACTTGGAAGGTTAGTATGTTATTTTTTATTGATGTACTAATTTAACTTGTAATTTTTTTTTCAAATGTCCAAATTGCATTTAGCTTGTTTTTTCCTTGATAATATATTATAATATGTGTAG
>JZKD02S0152113.1:56753-80343 GCA_000966675.3 Picea glauca | reverse complement strand
TGATTATTTGTAGGGGATATATATATTACAATATATTACAATATTACAATATTACAATATTACAATGTAATAGTAATGCCATATTACAATGTAATATGGCATTACCATATTACAACGTAATATGGTAATGCCATATTACAATGTGATACGGCATTACCATATTACATTGTAATATGGCATACAATATGGTATACCATATTACAATGTAATATGGTAATACCATATTTCATGTAATTTTATTTTTTTAAACTTAAAGTCATCGTCGCAATATCGACGAAAGTTCATCGGAAATTTTTTACTATTTTACCAAAACCATCGCTATAGCGACGAACTTTCATCGCAATTTGCCACGAATTTTCATCACACATACAACATCTGTGTTGTAAATTTGGTTTTGAGATATTGTTTCGTCGATATTACCATGGATTTTTGTCGCAAGTTGTGATAGTTTTGCGTCACACATCCAGCATCTGCGTCATAAGTTATTGGCCTGGCATAACTTTTCGTCTCAATTGCAACGATGCATAGGGTTAACCGATCTTGAAGGTGTTGAAACGTGGAGAGCTAATTTCGTCGATGTTTCCACACACACCTAGATCATGGATATAGCGACGAAATTATTCCGACGACAAAAAATCTCAGCTTTCGTGGAAATTGCGACGGATAAGTGTGGCAATATCAACAAAAAACCGTCACAAATTTGGTCATATGTACTAGTGGTGGTTATAGAGATGAGATTCTATGTGATGTCATACCTATGGATGTTTTTCATGTTTTTTTGGGAAGACCCTGGCAATATGACATAAATGTCATACATGATGGAATGGAAAATACTTACACTCTTGATAAGAATGGTCATAAGCATATGTTATTGTGAATAGAAGATAAAGGATTAAATGAAGAAGCTGGTTCTAGCATACTTCTCATGAGTGGGAAGGAACTCTTGAATGAATTCAAGAAGGAACAGGAAATGTATTTTGTTGTGGTAAGAAAACCCATAGTCATGCTTACAAGCACTTCTATGGATGATCTGCCTATAGAAATTCAAGAATTGTTGGATAATTTTGCTGACATTGTGGTGGATGAATTACCTCGTTCTTTACCGCCCATCAGGAGTATCAATCACCACATTGACCTTATTCCAAGAGCGAGTTTTCCAAATAAAGAAGCATATAGGTTGACACCTCAAGAGAATGAAGAGGTCAAGAATCAAGTCCAGGAGTTGTTGGATAAAGGTTTAGTCAAGGAAATCTTGAGTTCATGTACAATACCAACTATGTTGAGTCCAAAAAAAGATGGAGGTTGAAGAATGTGCACATATTCTAGATCCATCAACAAGATAACCATCAGGTATAGATTTCCTTTACTCAGAATGGATGATTTGATGGATTGCTTGAGTGGAGTAAATTATTTTTCCAAGATAGATTTGAAGAGTGGCCATCATTAGATAAGTATGAGAGAAAGAGATGAATGGAAGACAACATTCAAGACGAATCAAGGATTGTATGAGTGGCTTGTTATGCCATTTGTCTTAACAAATGATCTGAGCACATTGATGAGATTGATAAATGAGGCACTCAAAGATTTTATTGGTAAGTTTGTAATTGTGTATTTGGACGACATTTTAGTTTTCAATAAGACTGGAGGAGAACATTTGAGACACTTGAAACTGGTATTGAGGAGGTTGCAATAGAAAAATATGTTGATAAATATGAAGAAATGTTCTTTCATGAATACATAACTCATATACTTTGGTTTTGTGATCTCTTCAAATGAGTTGAATATGGATCCAAAGAAGGTGAGGGAAATCAGAGAATCACCTTCTCCAAGGAGTTTGTTTGAGGTAAGAAGTTTTCATGGGTTAAAAGGTTTTTATAGGAAGTTCATCAGGAATTTAAGTAGCATTTGTGCACCCATACTAGACACTATAAAGAAAATGCATAGATCCTTTAATTGGATAGTAGAAGCTGAAAAAGGATTCAGAGTATTGAAGGAGAAGATAACAAAACAAACAATTTTGGTTCTGCCATATTTCAAAAAGACATTTCAGGTGAGATGTGATGCAAGTGGAGTAGCTATTGGTGTAGTCTTGAGGCAAGACAATAATAATGTTTCTTATTTCAGTGAGAATCTAAATGACACTAAGAGGAAGTACTCAACGTATGACATGGAGTTTTATGTTGTAATACAAGGTCTGAAAAAATGGAGGCATTATCTCATTCCAAAGGAGTTTTTTTTGTACAGTGACAATCAAGCTTTATAGTTCATAACCAAACAGGGGAAGTTGAATCAAAGACATGATAAATGGGTAGAATTCATTCAGAATTTTACTTTTGTCATTAAGCACATTAGTGGTAGCGCTAACAAATTTGTTGATTCTTTGAGCAAGAGATGTCTGATTATCCAGGAATTCCAAGTGGAGACCTTGGGTTTGAACACCTTAAGGGGATGTATTGTGAAGATCCAAATTTCAAGGAGGCTTACGGAGCATGTGAATTTTTTTTTTTAAGGAATAGAAGTCAGTGGATGAATATTTGATCCAGGATGGATTATTGTTCAAAGGAAGTCAATTATGTATTCTGAGATGCTCAATGAGAGACAACATGTTGAAGGAAAAACACACTGGAGGATTGGTTGGACATTTCATCCATGATAAGACTTATGCACAACTAAGTTCTTCATATCATTTGTCAGGTATGAGATCCGATGTAAAGAAATTTGTGGACAAGTATAGAGTCTTCTATTATTCCAAAGGAAAACAACAAAACACTGGTATGTATCAACCATTTCCTATTCCAGACAGGTCGTGGGATGCCATAAGCATGGATTTCGTGTTGGGATTACCAAGAACCCAAAGGGGGAGTGATTCCATATTTGTAGTGGTTGGCAGGTTCTCAAAGATGGCACATTTCATACCATGCCAGAAAACCAGTGATGCAACTCACATAGCCAATTTGTTTTTCACGAAGGTTGTGAGATTACATGGCTTGCCCATAAGTATAGTATGAGATAGAGATACCAAATTCATGTGACACTTTTGGAGAAATTTATGGATGAAGATGGGGAAAGACTTTTCCTTCAGTCCATCATATCACCCTCATGAAGATAGATAGACTGAGGTAGTAAATCAGAGTTTGGGAAATTTATTGAGGAGTTCGGTCACTGAACATCATAGTCAGTGGGATCAAATTCTTCCCTAAGAATATTTTTCTTATAATGATTCACTGAACAAAAGGACTTGAAAAATTACATTTCCGATAGTGTATGGGATGCATCCGAGAGGAATTTCATAGTTAATAACTTTGGTACATGATGAGTTTTGAAGTGCAGGAGAAGAATAGTTTGTTGCAAAGATGCAAAAACTACATGATCAGATAAAAGGGCATTTACAGGATAGTGACCATAAGTACAAGAGTCAAATTGACTAGAGAAGAAGAGAGGTTCATTTCGAGGTTGGAGATCAAGTTTTGGCACACTTGAGGAAGGAAAGTTTCCCAAGAGGAACATATAACAAGTTAAATATGAAGAAGATAGGACCATGTAAAATCCTCAAAAAGTTTACTGCCAACACTTATCAGATTGAAATCCCAAAAAATATTGGAATATCACCAATATTTAATGTTGCATACCTATACCCTTAAAGGATGGATGATACATGAGAATGAAATGATCATAAGAAGGTCCAGTGGGAGAAGCAAATTCCCATAGTGGAGAGGCCATAGATGGATAGAATTCTAGATCAAAGGATTGACAAGAAGAATAGGGGGAAGACTTATTTTGAGTACCTGGTAAAGGGGAAAGATCACCCAAAAAAGGATGCTAGTTGGGTAATCAAACCTAATATTCAAAAGCATGGGAAAACAATGCACGAGATCATGGACAAGAGTCCATGAATATTTTTCCCAAAGTATGATGCAGGATCATCGTTATCATTCTATATAGGCCAAGAAAGGACAACTCAATGCCCAACACACACATTTAAAGTTGGTTTTGATCCCAAGGACGGAAGATCATCTTAAATTTTTGAAAAATTGTAATTAAAGATCTTTTATATTTGGAGGATTAAGCCATTGTATAGGATCACTAGCTATTGTAATCCCCTTAATTATCTAAAGGATTGTATAGATTTTGAGGGCCAACTATTATCTAGTTTGTAAATGCTCATTCAATGTAGTAGGCCTTAGTAGATGAATGCTTTAAATGTGATAGGATAACACTAAGGTAGTATGGAGGGAAGGCTCAAGAAGCTCCTCATGTATAAATATATGTAATCTATTCCCAAATGAGGTTGTTGTATCTTATTATTGTAGTTGAATGTAAGTGTAAGAAGATTTATGAAGGAAAATATATTTTTCTGCTGAAAGAAAATGGATCTGCAAAGAACTATATGAGTCCATGTACTTACTTTGTTGAATGAATATAAACAAAGAGAATTGATTCCAATTGCACGGTATTATTTATTTATGAGTTCATTGAGTAAATATTATGTTATTTTCTTGCTATGGTTGATTATGCCCATATGTATGCATTTTCTAGTTAGACATAGGAACTATTAATGTTTCTTTAAGTTTCAATTGTTTCTCTTTTGAGAGTTATGGTGCAAGGAGTTCCTAGTGCTCTCAAGGTGTGCGAAAGCCGAGTCGAGTATGAATCAGAAGCTCAAAAGAGTTAGTGTGAAACTTTGAAGGGGAAGTGCAAGGAGTGCACAATCACTCAATGGAGAGCAAATCCTGAGAACAAACCCATGCAAGGTGTGCATTGGGCCTGCACATAGTTGGAGTGTCGAAGAGTTTAAGTCTAGAGAGCGCAAGGAGTGTGTGAGTAGTTCTCAAGGAAAATCCAAAGTATCAAGGTAAACAGACGCCAAAGGTGTGCAGGAGTGACTTAGAAACTTTCTAAGTTTGAAATTGTAAATTTTTAAAGGGAGTGCAAAGGAAGGCACAGAGGTTCAAATTTCCTTGCTTGGTCAAGCTCAGAAAGGAAAGTGACCAAGATAATTTGGAAAAGGAGGAGTTTTATTAGTTTGGAAGACGAACAGATGAGATCCTCTCCTAGAAAAACCAAAGCCTTTCCTAGCTTTTAGATATGGGAAAGAAGCAGAGGATTTAACTCGATAAATCCTTCAAAATTTGTAAGTTCAAAGAATTTGGAGTGTGGAGTGGAAAGGAGATGGAACCCTCAAATTTATGAAGCCTGAAACTCATCTGGACTGTTGATTCTACTGCACACATTTCAACGGATCGTTGAGTCTGGAAGACTAACCATCCAAGAGAAAGGGGATGTGATTGTGAAGGGTTGACAATTCCTCGAAGCTCTAAAGAGCGGAGTAGATCCACATCGTTAATAAATGGGAGATGTGTGGAAGTAGATCCCAAGATCCAGAGACTCAGCACTCTGGGAGATCCATGAAGTGGTGCTCAAAAAGTCCTGAATCCTGGAGCTACGGAGCGGGTATAAGATGTCGATCTATGAAGGAAAGAGAACCGTATGATCTAATTCAGAGTTCCTCTCTTCGGAAGGATAGAGTGTTGGAGAGGGAATAATTTTTGAAGCCCGAAATAGAGAAACCATTCCACATCGTGGATTTCAATAGGTCCTGTGGGCCAATGATATTTGATTATTGGTTCAGAAATTTTCCACTTCGGTGTTCGGGAGGAGCGCAGTGCTTGTTTTTTGAAACTCTCGAAGTCTAGGAGTTTCGAAGTCCCGAATTCTCTGGATATTGGAGATTTAGCCCACGGATTTTTGCCCAAGGTCCCTTGAAGGACTTGTGAGTACTCAGGGACTCCCGAAACATGGATTTTTCACTCGGGGAGAAGGACATAGGACCTATGAAATCAGTTTTGAAGGCTCAAAAGGATCATGTGAGTTGATCCAACTCCCGAAGTAAAATGATCCTAGATTGGGAGGTCGAGTAGACCCCAGAGAGTGGTTGGGGGTTTGCATCACCACGTAATGACCTTCCATATATGGTGTTATTTGAACTATTTGATGGATGATTCCATTCATTTACAAACTTTTCAGTGAACCCTCACAAGAGTGGGAGTGAAATGGTATATTGAACTGCCACAACATTCCTTTACCAACTTCAACTCTTTAGCTATGGATTTTTTGACACATTTCCAACTGTCGATTCGGTATGAAACTAGTACAGATCTTTGAACTTCGCTTAATAAATACACCTCCACTCATATATATGATCATATTCATGAATGGAAGTTGTGAAGGCGATTGATTAAATCCACCATTCCAAACCAACTCTTGGTAGATTGGTTTACCAAGTCACTTTTTCCACCCATTTCTAGAGATGTCGCCATGGGAGGTGTTGTCACTAAGGAGCAAGCCATCAATCGTGCACAATATTTGGACTTGGTATATTCCTAGTTTGGGACACTTTAAAATATGATCCCCCATGCTCCTTTCCTATTGAATGATATGAAAAGACCTACTTCAGAAGCCTATGTCGATGGCATGGTGGGTTCTGATACCAACACCAAAACTTCTTCCTCTCCTACTCAAACCTTCGAGGTGAATGAAATCCATTCCACTTTATCTCAACAACCTGGAGGTAAGAATAAAAACAAGGGTAAATCCAAGAAATATTCTAACCAACAAGAGAGTACAAAAAATTGTTGATACCCAACCAAAAAGGAAACTTAATATTCCATGCATGATTTGTACAGAGTACCACTACACGAAACACCACCCTCATCGTGAGAAAGCCAAAAAATTTATGAAGGGTACCTCCCTACCCATAGAGTTAACTGAGCCTTTCTCAACTCAACAACAAGAAATGGTAGCACAAAATCCTTCCCCTCCATAAGAAGGCAACACAGGTCATTCCCACCATGGGGATGCTTCCTCAAGTTCCACTCAGGTTTTTATTTGTAAGGATATGGTTAGTCTAACAACCAGAGCTAAGACTTATGACACTCCTCTAGAAAATCATGCCAATGGAGGTGATATCAATTATCTCTCCACTCACACTCCTCCACCATCCTCCACCCCTCTTAAGATAGAGAGGCTTGTTGTTGACTCAATGTTGCACCCACCCAAGGGAACAATTTTAAAATCGTTATTTAATCCAAGTGTCTGCACTACTAAAAAAAACAACATTGTTGAATATTTGGTGCAAGAACCTTGTGCTACGTCGATGCTTGAAGTTCTACAAAACTGTGCAAGTCAACATAGAACCTTGTTGTCAGCCATTGGAGATTTGGATCCATAGTCGTCAAATATGATTATGTTTAATATGGACTATTTCAAACCGAGGGTCTCCCACCACTTGGAATTCCAAATTCAGACTATGGTTCATGGGGACAACATCCATCACACTGTTTTGGATGAAGGAGCTTCCACACGTGTCATGTCCATCCTACTAGAGAGCCATTGGTTCTCCTAAAATTAACCAGTCTTCTACCACCCTTAAATGATTTGGTGGACGTGGCTTCCAGCCTTATAGACTCTTGCAATATTTTGATGTGGAATTAAAGGGAAAATTTGTTTCTATTGACATTGAAGTGGTTGATGCACCCCTGGATTATTATTTGTTGCTAAGTCACAATTGGTTCTATACGATGAATGTCATCACTTATTCAGTCTTTCACATTTTTAAATTTCCCCATTAAGGGAAAATTGTGATTGTTGACCAACTTGATTATTGCACACCAGATCTCAATATTTCTACAACAAATGATATCCCTTTCCTAGGACAATGTGATCTTAAGTATGAAAGAGTGGGGGTAAGTATCCTCAAGGATTCCTCACTCATGGGAGTTTTTCCCTTACCTCCCCTCGATCCCCCACATGAGTTTTCCATGTTAAATATGATTACGGGTATGGTGCAACAATCCTCGGGTAGTGCTAGCCGGAAAACCCCCCCTATGGCTACACCAAGGTTTACAATGTAGGAAGATATATAATCGTTTAAAAGTATCCTACCTCTCTAAATACCCCAAATATACCCCAGACTTATGCAAGAAAATTAAAATAAGAAGGATCTGGTAACTGTACCTTTATTCTGCATCCGGTGTAGATCCTCTCGTGCTTGAAGGCTCCGCTGACTGCAAACCTTGTCCCAAGGCTGGCCTGCATTCAAAGACAGATAAAAAGGGAACTACAAGCACACATTTCATACATAAATAAGGTTTATATGTTAGAATAAAAACATAAATCAAATGAAAAGATTTGACACATCATGTTCTGGGATAGGAAAAGTACTTATTTTATTAATAATACAATGATTACTTACAACCAAAGTCATGTACTACTACTCGAACCTGGTTCGGGCTCCTCTTCACCAAGCTCCAAGTGCACCTCTTGTTAGAGATAATGCTTCATTAATGCATTATGTTGAGTTTGAGATTGGTTTGAAGATTTGTAGGAGGATGTTGAGATATTCTCTCAACCTATCCCTCCAAGAGTGGAGTTAGTTGGATCTGAATCCAGCTTTATATATGTGTATTGTGTTGTGTCTATCAAGATATAATACAATTACAGTTATCTGCTTACGTGTAATCTGCAGCTCTCCTTGTTTCTAATTCCTCCGTGTATCTTTCTTGTCTTAATCGTCTTCTTAGGAAATGGAATGGGCTTATGATGGAGGAAAAAGGGAAAAATGGGTAATTTTGAAGGAATTATCACAACAAGGCTGCAAATAATTGGGGCAAGGAGGGGATGTGAAACGGGCATAATTTCACTGTTCTTATGCTTATATTTGGAATGATACCCCAACACCTCCTTTTATATGAAAAAAGGATGGTTATTAGGTTGGGTAATGGGCTATAGGTGATGGATTAGTTGGGAAACTACCCAATAGCCCGTAATCTCAATGAATTCCTTGCATTTTTTTATTTTTTTCAACTTTAGCGAGTATACAAGGGTTGTAGTGGTGCAGCTAGCATACATACGTGGGCTATAGTCATGCAAAAGGCATGTGTACACGTGCAATATTGGTGCAGAGCGTGTACATCTTCAAAAACTGAGTTTTTAAGAAGAGAGACTCAGTGATGGCTTGAAAAATATAGAAAGTAAGAGGTCCAAGTGCCAGGAATACATGTATGGAGAAATTTAGGGTTATAAAAGATGCCCCCTAATGTGTGAGGTCAGAAGAGCATCTGATGGCTGAAATACATTACAAAATATTCACCAATGTACGAAGCAAGTGAGCCCAAGTCCATAGTTCGAGAGGTGCCATCTGCAAAAATAACAACTGTCTCTCCAAGGTAGGCATACCCATGCTCGGGATGAAATAAATCATGGATTCCAATCAAATACACTGCATATCCATGTCATATAACTATAAAAAGTGTAGTTGTGAGAAATACACAACGGATCTACATCTCAAAATCAAAGATATGCATGTATAGTATCCATCTTCAAGAAGCCAATGACGCCTGATGGCTAGAGATGTGGCCTTTAGAGCTTGAGAAACAACTTTAAGATATTTAAAACTCAGGTAGGAGTGTAATGTGAGTGTACAACTTCACTACCCAGAGGTCTTCGAAGGCTCATCGAGAACAAACAAGAAGATCTTAGTGATCGGGCAAAGAATTTCATTGATTTCGAACAAGGACTTGATTGGGATTTTGGGATGGTCGGACATGAGGTCAAGAGAGAAAATATAGAAAAGTCAAATCATGCTGGGTGAAACTTACCTTGGACAAGAGCACGAAAGATGATCAGACTCATGCAACATGACATTGACATAAGTTCACAATGCAGGAGGAAACACAAACTCTCCATGTGTTTGGAAGAATAACCAAATGGAGGAGGACACGGTTCTATGTAGCGAGAAAAACTTCCTAAGGTCATATTAAATCCCAAATCTTGACGAACAAATGGAAGGATGTGCTTTGTCCAAGGGAGACTCATTATGCTGCCAAACAAGAATATATATTTCCCTTCCTCTTTTTGGGGTTTTTTTTGTCTTTTTCAATATTTTTAAAGATCTTGAAAAAGAATAAAAGAATGCTACGTTACAAAGGAGGAATGAGTGTCGCAAGCATACTAGTTCCAAGTGCAACGAACGCACTAATTCTCATAGCAAGGAGACATGTACAGAAAAATGACACTCAGGGAAAATTCCTCCATGGGTCAAGGTGTCAGGTCGTAGAGGCAAAGTGCTGCAAGGCTTGCATATAAGGCATGCTTCAAAGGTTCAGTTGAGGGAAACATGGATCTAGCATTAGGCCAAAGACGCAGAGATTAAAATGCAATTAGAAAGACACAATGAAACCCCCTTCAATGTATTTTTCACAAGCCCAGAGAAGGTAAGCTCGGTAGTTTTTTCACGTTGAGTCTGAAAAAACGTAAAAGAAGACTCCACTAGGGTACCTTTTTCGGAAGGCACTGAAAATATGTATATTCAAAACCATTTTAACGAGTGTGATACAGACAATATCACTCGACAATCTTTTCAATTTTAAGGAATCTGAAAAGAGCTTAACTATGGACTTACTACCTTTTTCTAGATTTAGTCTCCTTAGCCCAAAAAAGTATAAAATTTACTTAGGAGAACTCTCCCAATGAGACGAATCTCTAGAGGTGTACCTTTTTCCTCCATAATCTACAGGCCATAAAAAGGGGTAAACTCATGCCAATAGATGTTCTTATGTACCAATTTAACAAGTGTCAAGGAACAAGGTCACTCGATGATCTTTTCAATTTCAAGGAGACTGAAAAGAGCTTAACTATGGACTCTGTAGCGGATTTTCTTCTGGACCAATTTAATGAGTGTGAAATAACAAGGTCACTCAAAAATCTTTTCAATTTTAGGGAGTCTGAAAAGAGCTTAACTATGGACTCTTTGGGGGTTCCTTTTTCATAAATTTAGTCCCTCAGGCCCGAAAAAGGGTTAAACTTATACCTGAGAATACTCTTCTAGAAAACTGAAGCTCCTAGAGTATACCTTTGTTCGTAAAATTGACCATCCAGACTGAAAAAGGGGTAAACTACCATCGGACAGACATGTCTTCAAATTAGAGTTTGGCGAGTGTGAAGGGAAACAAGATCACTTGACAATATTTTCATGTTTAGAGAGTCTGAAAAGGGATTAAAGAAGACTCCAGGGGGATACTTTTCTCAATTAATCCTGCAATATCACTTGTCTCAAGAGGGGGAAGAAAGGGCTCCCATGACCCCATTGAATAAACCAATGGGTCAATTGTCGAGACCATTCCTCGAGAATGAAAACATGAGTGAACAAGTTCCTTCTCAGGATAAATTGAACATTGAGGATAAAACGCCACATAATTAACCTGTGGTGGGGTAGAGTCTACACGAACACAAGGAACATATAAAGGGGCAACTTGAACTAACATTGAATTAGGATGATTATTATCATATGCCAACTGGTCGATAGTGACAATGCTTCCATTATGAGGGAAATGCATCACCTAGAAGAGCATAGACATCACAATGTTCATAGAATATAAATAATCATGCTTGAGAATCATATTGAAATATAACGGGCCTTGGACCACTATAACATTGACAAGGATAGTCTTCCCACCTAATGAGATAGGAAACTAGGGAAGAACCCCCAAATATTCACTAGGACGTCTGTCAAAAGCCAACATCTCATGGGAAGCAGACATAAGCTCGAGAGATCCCAAGACTTTCCAAACCGAGGAGGATAAAATACTTGTAGAGGCTCCTTCATCCACAATACATTGATAAATGTTTGTTGAATTAACTTCAACCCTTATTTGAAAATGTGTGGAAGAAGGAAGACAAGGCTCAACAAGATCATTCCAATCAAAGGAAACCATCCTAGGGCTTGAAGGGGGTGTACTCAAAGTGAGGGGAATTCCCCCTTGTTCTGAAAGTACTGAACTAGAAATGCTAAAAACATAGTCGATAGACACATCAATCCCCAAGAGAAGAGTGGGATCATCTGAAGATTGCATCGACATGACCACTTTGGTAGACTTGACACTCTCCAAGAGAAGAGTGGGATTAGCCGAAGACTTCATCGTTGTGACCACTTTCTCAACCAATGGCTGAATAGGTTGTGAGAAAACATGGTCTATGGGAACAAAACCCCCCAAAAGAGAAGCGGGATCATCTAAAGAATATATCGGTGCAACCACGTTGGTAGACTCGACACTCTCCAAGAGAAGAGTGGGATCAGCTGAATACTGCATCGGCATGACCACTTTCTCAACCACTAGTTGAATAGGCTACAAGGAAACCTCGGAAGACTCAGAATCAGAAGAGCTTGCAGACAGGGACCACAATATTTGTACCTCTAGAATAACAGAGCACAAATGAGTAAGGTGATCTCCCTTGCAAAACTTACAAGGGAACTTAGGTTTACATCCTATCCGTCTAGGTTTCTCAAAAGAATTAATGCCCCCAGCATGACTAGTAGTGGTTGGTTGCACATCTCCAACATGAATTGCAGAGGTTGGTGATTGAACTCTAGTATGACTTGCAGGGACTAGGTTCATGCCCCTAGCATGAATTTTAGAGGCTAGGTGTTGGTATTCAACATGACGTGTAGAGGCTTAGGAGCTATTTCCAACATGACTCGTAGAGGTTGGTGATTTCTTCTTCCTATTCTTCCTCTTTCTATTTCATTTAGAATTTTGGCTACATGTAATTGTACTTTCACCAGAGGCGAGAGAAGGAGGAGGAGAATACTTTTCTGACGAAGGAACATCAACATGGTTCCCATGACACAAAGTGTTTAACTGAGAATCATCAAGAGCATTCGTGACATTTGGAATGGTACCCAACCAAATTGATAGTCCCACATTCAACCCAGGAATGTACAAAGTGGCGATCAAAGGGACATCAATGTTTCCAAAGAAAGGAAAAGCACAAGAATCCCCTTGTGAAGCGGTTCCTTGGTTGGTATTGTCAAGAACTTTATCCATGAAGATCTTATGCATAGGTTCTCCCCATGTGGGATTGTTCAAGTTTGTAAATGTCTCGGACACTGACTCTTGGCGAACCAGTGGTATAAAAACAACACCTATAAAGAGGGGGCTTCACGTTTCTAAGCAGAAGACCGAAAATTCCTCATGACTAATAGAGTGGGCAGTCTACCACCTTAGGTCAGAGACCCAAATAAATGACTAACTAACTCACTATGGAAAACTAGGGAGCACAAAGCACACACTAAAAATTCCTAAAGACAAATCAAGAAGACCACTATCTAGTAGGAGGAACAGTTATGCCAGCCAACACTAGAGAAACTTACCGGTGCAAATGAAAATCGAAAACAGAAGCACCCTCCGGGTATACTCTACAAAGCATGGCCCGACGTCTACCCTAGGTACCATGGTATACCCCCACAGTCACCTGTGTAAGTCCCTAGGATAAGGGAAACTAAGTTGCCATCTTGTAAACAAACACTAGGCGGGTACAACTGACAGTTGGGTGGATCGCAATGAGACGGATAACAATTTTGAAACCTACCAAGGGTATAGAGAGCAAGTGGTATGGAATATAATTGAGGATCTAGAACGGATTCGAGGTCCATGAAGCTCCGTAGGCAAATGCAACTGACAATATCCCATGACAAGTTCTCAATATGCGTTCCCCACTACGCTTGGTCTGGATTTGGAGGGGTTATCTCCAATACCTTTCCACACGCGACCTCGTGTTTAGCCCTTGTGTTAGAGGGGGGTCCTGGATAACTTTCACGTCACTGGAATTTTTACACCCCCTAGCTCAGACTCCAATGTTTGTTTATATGCCTTGAAGAGTTTCCTCTCCAACCTGATTCAAGGCTCTAGCCTAAACTAGTTGATTTACCCTACAAACATAAAGTCTAGTAAATTTTAATTAGCGTTAATTTTAAATGGCTTGTTTTAACTCAAAGGAGATGGAAGTGAAACTAGTGATGTGTATGGGAGACGAAGAAGGAGAAGTAAACAAAACTGAAAGAAAAATTACTTCTAGTTAACAGTAAATATTTGCAACTAACTCTTTAACCAACCTTTCATAACTAACTTTTTCAAGATCTTTAAAAGGAAGACTTAAAACGAAATTTCACTCGACTACAAGCTACTTAATGTTCTAAGAAATTAGTAAGCAACTTAAAAATTGAACTCATTTTTCATTTCAAGTAAAATAACCAAACCCTAACTACTTTACCAAACTAAGAAATTAAATATTTTTATTTTCTTTTTAAAATGCTTCAAATAAGAAACTTGAAATAAATTCTTTTTCTTTTTCTTTAAAGCAATCGAAAGGGGAAAAAGTGAAAAACAAGACAAGAATGAAATTGACCTATGGCCCACTGCAGATCCCAGGGAGTCGCTAAAAACACCAAAACAAGCTGATAAAAAACTCTAAGACTAGCCCAAAACCCTTTCGAAATAAACACAAGAAATCTTTAAAAAGATAAGCAAACTGACATCTAACCCAGGCTTTGACTGTAAAAACCAGAGACACTATATGTAATCAAGAAACCCTGAGAAGTAAAAATTCAATCAGGGAAGAGGTTGACTACCTCTTCTTAAAAACAATTTCTTGACACAGGTACTCTATTGATGCTTAAGTATCCTGCGTATGTACGCATGTTGTCTATAAAGAAGTTCGTGTATGTATGTGTGTTGACCCACAGCAGGTCGCGTACACCTTTGTATTCCTTGAAAAAAATAAATGAAATAGACAAAATGATAGGGCAGGGAGAACTGGTATGAAACCAACAGGTGACCAGAATCCCTTAAAGACTCAGTAGACTCAAAAAGAAACTCAAAAGGTATAAACCCAATCAAACACCCATAACAAATCCCCTAAAACCCTAGAGGCTTTCCACAGTATGGTCACCAATTTTGTTAGCTAGAAAAACCCCCCTATGGGTACACCAGGGTTTATAATGTAGGCAGATCAATAACTGTTTAAAATTCTCCTACCTCTCTAAATACCACAAACATACCACAGACTTATGCAAGAAAAATAAAATAAGAAGGATCTGGTAATTGTACCTTTACTCTGCGTCCAATGTAGATCCTCTCGCACTTGAAAGCTCCACTGACTGTAAACATCCTCCAAAGGTTGGCCTTTATTGAAAGACAGATAAATAGGGAAATAAAAGCATACATTTCATACATAAATAAGGGTTATATGTTAGAATAAAAACATAAATCAAATGCAAACATTCGACACATCATGTTCTGGGACAGGAAAAGTACTTATTTTATTGATAATACAATGATTACTTACAACCAAAGTCGGATATTGCTCCTCAAACCTGGTCAAGGATCCTCTTCACCAAGATCCAAGTGCACCTCCATGTATCTTTCACCTCTCAATCGTCTTCTTAGGAAATGGAATGGGCTTATGATGGAGGAAAAAGGGAAAAATGTTGAATTCTGAGGCAATTCTCACAACAAGGTTGCAAATGCTTGGGGCAAGGAGGGGATGTGAAACGGGCAGAGTTTTACTGTTCTTACACTTAGATTTGGAATGAGACCCCAAAACCTCCTTTTATATGAAAAAAGGATGGTTATTTGGCTGGGTGACAGGCTATAGGCGGTGGATTAGTTGGGAAACTACCCAATATCCCGTAATCTCAGTGAATTCCTTGCAACTTTTTAATTTTTGCAACTTTAGCAAGTATATGCGGGTTGTAGTGGTGTAGCTAGCATATATACATGGGCTATAATGGTGTAGCAAGCATGTGTACATGGGAATTATTGGTGCAGGGAGTGTACATCTTCAAAAAATGAGTTTTTAAGAAGAGCAACTCAGTGATGGCTTGGAAAAAATAGAAAGTAAGAGGGCCAAGTGCCAGGTATGCATGTATGGATCAATTTAGGGTTATAACAAGTAGTTCCTAGCCCATCTGCCACTAAAACACTAGGAGACATCATGTCACTTATTATGGTAGAGTCCCTTATTCCACAAGATCTGGTACCTAAACCTTCCCTTCCTCTACCTATATTAGTTGATCCTCTTTATTCCTCCCTCTCTATTGAACCTATACCTATTAGTAACCAGGAGGCTAAGAGAGTGTAGAAAAAGAGTCAGAAGAGTCACGACATCATGTCACTTATTATGGCAGAGTCTCGTATTCCACAAGATCAGGTACCTAAACCTTCCCTTCCTCTACCTATATTAGTTGATCCCCTTTCTTCCTCCCTCTCTAGTGAACCTATACCTATTAGTAACCAGGAGGCTAAGAGAGTGCAGAAAAAGAGTCTGAAGATGAACTAGAGCTTTGGGGGCATGTCTCCAGCCTTTGGACATCATACTGAAGTTAAACCGCCAACTTCTTATGATGATGTTGGGGGAAAAGTAACAACCTTTGAACACCATGTTGGGAAAAAACCCTCTAATAGGTATCAATCAATGTACCAACCTTTGGACATCATGTTGGGACCAAGCTCGTTTATGGGTATTATACCGAGCATAGTTTATTCTCATTTTCAGGCTCGTCAAAAATGAAACCAACTCTGAGCACAGTTCTCTTTATGTGTCAAGCATGTTAAAAATTGAAAAAAACTACAAGCATACTTTGTCATCCTTTAAGCTCATTAAACCATGAAGAGTCATCTTTCGAGTGGTACTTTACCTATTTTTCATCCTCGTAAGACTAACTATGAAAAATGTATACTCTAGTCAATTATGACTAGAAGATTTCTCCCTTTTATTGTTTTATACGTTTTCGGAATTGGGGGACTAAATTTATGAAAACGAACATCCATGTATTTGTATTTAAGATATTTTCAGATTCTCTAAACCTGAAAAGAATACTGAGTTTTCCTTCTTTGGACTAGTAAAACATGCATTGAAGGACCCATATAGGGTTGAACCCCTCCTTCTTAGGGTTCATTAAACATATTATGAGGGACTCATCAAAGAAGAGATATACCAAGCATCTGTTATCCACTTCAAGTTTGTTAAAAAACAAAGAGGTACTCGCCAATCATGTTAGGGGGGGAATTGAAGGAAGTGGGTCAAGTTTTTGGAAAGAATCATGGCAGTTGTTTGTTTTGTCCCTTGAAATTGGCACTTGTTTGAATCTCATCTTATAGTTGGGTAATCTACTTGTCTCTGAGTCATACCAATCCCATGAGTCCTCATACTCCTTCACCTCACCTGAAGAGTGCTCCATTGATCGTTGCACTATGATTTGGTCTATCTCTCAGTCGAGTCCATGCTGCGAAGTCATTTGTCATGCCTCACAATGTTAAAGAGATGTTTCACCTCAAACCAACAATTCTATAGTACTACCATCTTTCATCCTCGTGTTAGTCCATATTCATTTAATCCACTATCTTTCATCAGTTTCTTGTTTCAGTTTCGTGTCGATGATGGGGGAAACATCATGGCCCTCCTTCGACAAGTCTATTCATATCAACTTCAACACATTATCTAGGAATTAGACACAGAAACCAATTAGTACCTTGGAGCCAACATGCCTCAATGGTAGGTTTCCTCATCTTCCACGGTAGGTTTACACCATTGGTCTATGATCGAATGATTCCACGCATTTTCGACTTTATATCATTCATTCACACTCACTGGAATGTATTAGGGTACCCTGGGAGTCATTTTCATCATTTGTGATTTCCCTCACACTTGTTAATGGTATACATCAATGATCAGTAATCAAGTGGTTTCTACCATGCTCGACATCATGGCATCTATTCACATCACTAGAATCATACTATTTCAGGGTCGGGATGAAGACTGTGGGTTGGAAGCTCACTATGTTATGTTCTTTACCCAAACTACAATGGATATCATTTTAATATGTAGAAGATTCCATTATAACCACCATATTGGTAATCTCACTGATGTATATGTTGTCACATACATCCAATTTGTATTGGTCTATGGCTATGTTTTTGTCATATCATATATCCACTGTGTATTCTTTCGTAGCTATGACCAGATCATGTCATGGAGTTATGGATCCACACTGTATCTCCAGTGGCCATATCCTTAGTCAATACTTTCATGGATTCGCAATGTATTGGTCGGCAACCATGCTTTGAGTCAGTTTACTCTGAGCATAGGTATGTGTTCCTCAGGGATGATACATATATATTGTTGGATGTTTTTTTTTCTCTTTCGTCAAGATATCCTACTCCAGTGCCCTTACATTAATATTTTTTAAAGTGTTTCATTCATCAGTCTCTCCTCTGACCTCACACTTTAGGGTGCATTTGTTACACACCAAATTCCCACACTACTAGTTGTCGCACTTATGTATCTCATTCTAAAAGTGTCGTAAGTGTCGTATGCATCTTAATCATTGTTGCATGTGCTTTATCAAGTGTCATATGAACCTTACTAAGTGTCGTATGCACTTTATTAAGTGTCACAACTTTGACACCATGGAAGAACATTTTTCGTAATCCCTAATCAATGTGGAGGAAAATAATCATCATGAGAAGGTCGAAAATTTGTTTTTTACCTTGAGTTTTGACCATTTTTAAAGGTTAATTCTCCCCTTCCCATGTAGAGGGAGCATTGAACTCTTATCAATGCTCCTCCCCTACCCATGTATAGGGAGTAATGACAACACTTTGTACTCAATACTAAGGGATATTTGAAGTGGTTAGAAGGATTTATAACTAACCCACCTTTTTCTAAGGACCATCTCTGAGGAGATGAGGTTTGTTTGGGTTGAATCCTATCTCATGGCTCCATCTTACGCTAAAATCTCAATTTATGGAGCAAAATCCTTAACCATTTCCTAAAATCCTTCATGGTGGTTAAGACACCAAATCCTATATGATGATTTCATTCCAAGGTGAAAGGAGGAGAAAGGATTTCATAGTGTCAAACCTTTGATCTTGGAGGAAGGAATCCATCAAAGCATCGTCATTCTGATCTTGGGTCATTCAGGCAAAGATTGGACTGTAGAGCTTGGAGGAGTAGCAGGTGTTGTTATGTTCCTTTTTGAATTTATTCATCTTCATAGAAGATTGGACAACAAGACCAAACATTGAATATTAGTGAGAACAACCATTGAAAAGGAGTTAGTCACACTTCTTTCTTCTATCTTCTCTGCCTATAGACATAACGAATAGATCTAAAGGAATGTTGGTGTCCATTTGTTTGTTATTTTTTATTGAAGAATAAGGGTCTATATATCCAAGGGATATTTTACATGTTCGTAGGGGGAATATTTTGTAACACATATAGCATTGGATTTATCGTTGATCTAGTATTAGTTAGATAATTGACTAAACATTTTTACATTTTTCCGAATTACTTTATTTTCTTGCAATTTTAAAAGAGAATTATCTATCATACCATTGGTCAAATGATTTGAAATATTATTTGAACTCTTATTGTGGATCCAGTTGTGGCTTTGATGGGATTCAAAACCTGGTTTAATTTGTTGGAAAATCTTTCAAATCTGCACGTATTTGTTGTGCTTGACAAACTCTACCCTTACCTCTTTATCCTCAGTGTTCTTATTTGGGCCACTATATTTATTCACAACTTGGCATTTTGTGGTTGCAGTGGTTGTACAGATGATAGTATCCAATGCATTCAGGAAAATGCTAGCATTGAATGCATTGAACTCTCACATTATAGATGACCATCCTTCAATTGCGGCAGGTATGCTCATGAAAAAATCGTGTTATATCTTAGATAAAAGTAAGTAAAAATAGATGAAGTTATGATATTGAACAATATTTTGATAGCTATACTTGAACTTATGAGATATAAAAAGATTTTGATTGCATATTGTTATTATTTCTTGGTCAGAGGAAATATTGAATTTATTGCATCTAGAAAAAGTACATGGACATAGAAATTGTATTATAAGGAAGTACATATAATTGGTAACATTAAGTAGTATGTAAGGAGTCAAATAATTTATTCACTTTTTAGTGTAATTTGTTTATTCATTATTTACTAACAAACAATATGAAAAAGAAGTAAATAGATAATTGAATAGTGATCAATATTTCCCACACATGTTCCTCACCCACACATAATGTTATCAAATTATAATACTGAACAAAATTTTGGTATCTATAGTTTAACTTGTAACATTCAAAGGATGATATACATCTTGCACTAGAATACTAAACACATATTGTTTTAGAAGGTATATTCCTATACAACATTTATTATCGAGTTACTACAAAATGCATATAATTTAAATACACCAACAACCATTATATGTGTGGTTGCGCTAAGGAGTGGGATAACTCGGGATCAATCTTCCCTCCCAAGTTACTTTTCCAACAGGTTTTTCGGCAACTTGCTTTTAAATTTCCATCCAATCCAGAACTCAGATCGATTTTCTAAGCATATGGGTTGGTTTAAAATGGGGAAAAACCCTTGGGGTAAGGTTCTGAATCGCATGGAACTTTTATCCATGCGAAAATCAAACTATCCTTGAAAATTTGGCCGGATTCAGGTCCCTTTTTTTGCCTGAAAAGCATAACTCGGGAGGGAAGATTTCTCCCGAGTTAGGCTAATCCATTGCGGTAATATAAACAAGAATACCCATTATTCTAAAAACTTTTTTTTAAATAATAGCCAGGAAAATGCTTGTATGATACGCGCATTCATGACCCATTATTATCTCATTGATGTTTTGACTGAATGTTGTCATTTCCTGTGAAAACATGTAAGTCTTTTTGCGATGAATAATCTATGCATACATCATTTAAATATTTATGTAGGTTCCAATCATTATTGAATTTAATAAGTGAAGTGTTTATCATGAAGAATTTTGAGAGTGAATTATGGTTTAAATGTTTAGTTATTCATTTGGATGGTTTAATCAAATACATGTGATATATACATTTTACTAGTAAAATCTTTTTCAAATTCTAATCCTGATTTTCCAATTCTATGAAACATCAATTCCTAAGTTGATTAATAAATATGCACCTCTAACATTTTTGGTGACTGTATATTTGTTTTTTCTATTCATTGCTCTTCTTTTGAAATCTTAAATTCTCTGTACAATTTAGTGACTGTAGATTTGTTTGGTTGATTCATTGTTCTTCTTTGAAATATTAAATTCTCTGTACAATTTGCAAGGTTGTGGACAAAGAACCTATCATTCAATGAGAAGGTAGTGATGCAGATGGCTCGCCTTTCCTAACAATGTTGTACATGATCAAATTTTTATGGATAGACATTACGGTTGTGTTGTTAATGAGCTAGTCACATGCATTTCCAGTGCAACTTGGCCCTGCATCGTTGTTGGAAGCACAACATGCAATATACTCATTGAAAAAATAAGAAGTAAAGAATATAATACATAGAATACATGTTGGGAACAAGAATGTGTAGAGCGCATTCGTATTAGATGAAAGGGTGAACCTTATAGGTGAGAAACATTACAACTGAATCAAAAAACAAAACAAGAAATCTTAATGACTGGTACAACTAGCAGTGTACAGTCACATACTGTTGAGGTTATAGTTATAAATAACACTCCCTCTTAAACTCAATAGTTACAAACATCAGCACTGATAATGCCCAAAGTGTTGTCTCTAAAAATCAAAAGCGGTTTTTCCTAATGGATTTGTAAAAATTTATGGGATCTAATATTGTGAGCCACAAAATTGAAGTGTGATGTCACCATTATTGACTAGCTCACGTATGAAGTGAAAGACAATGTCAATGTGCTTTTTTTTCTTATGAAAAACATGGTTTTTGGATAAAGAAATTGTTGAAGTGTTGTCACAGAAGATAGGAGTTGGCTCCTTTTCTGTATGACATGACATGTCATTAAATAGTCTTCGCAGCCACACATCTTGATATGAAGTTGAGGTAGCAATGGCATATTATGCCTCTGCAGAAGATATTGAGACAATGGGATTATCATTTTATTCCCAAGAAATCAGGTTCGTGCCCAAGTGAAAAGCATATCCTGAGGTTCTTTTCCAGTCATCTAGGCTACCTACAAAATCACTGTCAATGTAACCAGAAAGATGGTTATATTTAGACTGAGTGTACCATAAACCAAAATTGAGAGTGCCAACAACATATCTCATAGTCCTTGTCGCCATCTTCCAGTGAGAATATTTGGGAGATTCCATGAACCTAGAAACAAAGTCAGTTGCATACATAATATCAGGCCAAGTTTCTATAAGATACAACAAATTGCCTACAAAAATTTTGTACAAGGTAGAATCCATTGTAGGGCCTTTATCTTGCTTGCTCAATTTTGTGCCTAGGGGTATAGGAGTTTCTACTGGATTGCACTCTTCCATGCGAAATATTTTGATTATGTATGCTGCATACTTTTGCTGACAAAAAAAAATCCCTTTGGTTGATTGGTCAACCTCAATCCCCAAAAAATATTTCATTATGTCAAGATCTGTCATCTCAAACTCAGATTGCATGGCATCTTTAAAACTGGTTAAATCAATATTTCCAGTATATATCATGTCATCAACATATAAAGATACAATCAAAATTTTACCTTGCTTATCTGTTTTTGTGTAGAGTTGGCTCATTTTGGGTTTTGTTGAAACCACTGTTGATTAGGTAAATGTCAATTCTATTGTACCAAGTTGTTGGAGCTTTCTTTAAGCCATACAAGTCTTTCTTCAACTGATACACTTTGGTTGGATGCTCTTTGACTTCAAATCCAGGTGGATGATCCACATAGACCTCTTCTTTTAAGACGCCATTCAAGAAATATGACTTGACATCCATCTAGTATACTTTCCATTTGTGTTGAGTTGTTATGGATAAGAGAGTCCTTACAGTTTCCAACCTTTCTACTAGAGAAAAAATTTCACCACAATCAATGCCTGGTTGTTGTGAGAATCCTTTGGAAACAAGTCTTTCTTTGTGTTTTTCAATATGCCCCTTTTCATTGAGTTTAGTTTTGTAAACCCACTTGACACCAATACTTTTCTTGTGTCTGGGAAGATCAACAAGATCCCATGTCTTGTTCTTCTCAATAGAGTCAATCTCTTGGTTCATGGCTTGAACCCAATGTGGATCTTTAGCTACCTCTTTAAAGGATGTAGGTTGACATGACATTAATGCAAAGAGATTGTGTTGATCAATATCATCCAACTGTTGATGGATTTCTCTCAAGTTTCGAGTTCTCTAATTTTGATGTTCAGAGGATGAAATTATGCTTGAAGAAGAGTTGTCCTAAGGACTTTCAAGCTGTCCTTGTATCTGCAATATTGGAAGGACAGGATGATGTATTTGTTGTCATGAATTGTCTGTGTTTTCAGGAAGTGGTAGCAATGGATTTTGACTGTCGATAGGATGATTTTCAGACTCACTCCATAATTGATTTTCAAGAAATTTGACATCTCTGTTGAGAATGAGTTTCTTTGCAACTGGATTGTAGAGTCTATAGGCTTGGATGTCTCACTGTAGCCAACAAAAATGTATTTCTCACTTCGATCATCAATTTTCTTCCTCAATTCAGAAGGTATGTGGGAAAATGCAATGCATCAAAATGTCCTAAGATGAGCAACATTCAGTTTTGTCCCACTCCATGCTTCTTGAGGGACCTTCATCTTGAGACTGTGTTGGCAGCCAACCCATTTTTTTTTGATTGCTCTCAAAAATCTGCCTACACCCCTTGCGGTATCATGACAAATCATGGTCACTTTATGCTAATCGACATTCGTCTTATTTTTACGACCATCACAATTCAATTTCGTTTTAG